>CAKAOH010025919.1:0-28308 GCA_916701665.1 Sebastiscus tertius | reverse complement strand
GTATAGTATGTAAAAAAATTTAATGAAAAAAGTCATAATATAGTATGATGAAAAATGGAATGAAAAAAATTCATAGTACAGTATGTCGAAAAATTTGAATGAAAAAAAGTCAAAGTATAGTAATGTTGAAAAATTTCATGAAAATATGTCATAGTATAGTATATCCAAAATTTTTGCGGAAAAAAAGTCATACAGTATGTCGAAACATTTCATGAAAAAAAGTCATATAATAGTATGTCGAAAAACATAATGGAAAAAAATTCATAGTATGTATAAAACTGTAATAAAAAGAAAAATCATATTATAGTTTGTCAAAGAATTTTATGAAAAAAAGTCACAGTAAAGTATGTCGAAAATTGTCATGGAAAAAAGTCATAGTATAGTATGTTTAAAAATTTCATGAAAGAAAAATCATAGTATACTGTGTACTATACTTTGACTTTTTTTTCTTCAAAAAAAGTCATAGTATGTCAAAAAAGTTCATGAAAAAAGTCATACTATTGTATGTTGTAAAGTTTAAATACCCTCACACAAAACACAGTCAATGTGTGTTATTTTTTTCTCAGTATACAGAACTGCCCTGAAATATCTATCCATACCATCAAACTTCCCCCTTCTATTCACTGATACTTTAATTGACTTGAACTTTGAATTGACAGCCCCTTCCTCTGCTCTAAATGGAGCCCTAATGTTTCTTGAAAGGTTTTCCTGCCCCGCTCATGTTTACGACCAGTCACAACATTTGTTTCCACTGAAGCACAGCTAGTCAAGCAACAAATTAGCAGCGACTGGTGGAACAAGATTCTCAGAGGGCCGCCGTGAAAGTTCATGCAGCGGAGTCTGACATCCAATTAGCTGCTTCAATTCGTAATACCAGTCAATACGATGAGAAAATGCTGGCATTATGTTCATGAAATAGTGGAAAGTAACTATGTTTATTGAATTACTGAGTGCTTTGAATGAATAAATGATTCCTTTTATGCATTCTGCAGGATATCTAAAACTATTTCCGAACACTAAAAAGCCCATATTTGCTATTGGCCCGATGTAATCTGATTTTGGTACATAGCAGGCAGAACAATTTTGTTAGCATTACCAATTTGCACAGTGCAAGGAATGGCATACTCATTTTGAACCACATTTCTGAACTCCTTTCTCGGCACAGTAAGGTTTGTTTGGTGATAAGGCTAAATCAATAAGACCGCTTTAATGAAAAGCTCTGTAAATACACTGCACTGTCGTTATGAGAGAGCGAATGAACCGTGCACAGGTCCCTAGTTACAGTTTTCGATTTTCTGCTCTTACAGAGTGAGACACTGAGATTAAAAAAAGGTCTTCATGTGTGTATGTGGGTTCCAGCTAGCCTGACACCCAAATGTGTTTTCTACCCCTATATCTACCCCTATATACTGTATATATTCGCCTCTCTTCTCTGTCAGATAAGTAATACCTTTGAGCTATAGGGCTGCATAATTAATCGGATATTAAGCGCGATCACAATTTTGGCTTCCCACAATGAAATGAACGTGATCGACTGTGATATTGATGTTTAAAATGCTACTCTCATAGAAAACTCCGCTGCATAAATCGAGCATTTCCTAAACTAACAGCTAGAGATGAACTGTCGATCAGCAGCCGACCAAAGCCGGCGCATTTTCAGCAGTCTCTTCATTCATACGTTTTTTTGCCGGTCAAATACACATGTGCAGCCGCCACATGATGGGTTTACATCGGCACACAACGGTAACGTCACACACACACAAAACATGGCGGCAGTGTGGAAGTTTCAGCGTGAGTGAAGAAGACATACATTTGTTTGAAGGAGTAGTTTTTCACAGCAATATAAAATAGATATTAGAGAGAGAAATATGACCCGTTTAATTTCCTAACACTAGCTTAGAGCAGCTTAATTACCTATAATTAGAAATATGAATGCCAACATTTTTTTAATCAAAGCGAATATTTAAATAAAAATATAATAATATTTTTCCTAATCATTTCAATTATGTGTTTTTATACAAATAACCATTATAGATAACAATAACAATGTAAAAGGATAACATTTAAAGTGTTTGACTGTTGGAATGCAGCACAATTAAGCAAATTAAAGCAGTGCTCTGTTTATTTTAATGTGAAATTGCAATAAAACATTTTTTTCCCTATAATTAATGAATAACCGTGATAATAATCGTGATCTGAATATTGATTTAAATAATCATGATGATCATTTTGGTCATAATCGTGCAGCCCTACTTTGAGCAGAGGTGGAAAGAGTACTAAAATGCTGCACTCAAGTAAAAGTACCTTTACTTAAAATAAATAAATAAGCCACATAACTTAATTAGCCTAACACTTCAATAATAGAATAGTAGAATCAACAGTAGAATAAAATGCTGACAACACAAAGGTGTATAAACTAGGGCTGTCAATCAATTCAAATATTCAATCGCGATTAATCGCGTGATTTTCATCTGTTCAAAATGTACCTTGCAACCTCCGAAAAATCATTTGCAACAGCTACGGCCCATAAACACCACACACAATGCAGTTGTTATTGACGTTCTCTTCTGGAGAGAGAGTAGTCTACACTGAGGGGTGTTAGTAAGTCATTTTAAAAAAAGTCTTATCAACTTTGGTTATTAGTAACGTTTTGGGAGAGTTCAACAGATTTTTAATCAGTATTTCAAAGCTCAACATTTCAAAGCTAAGTGATTATCAAAGACTGTCCCATGCCTGAGAAATTATAAAATCTTTTTTAATAGATGACTTGATAAAAAAAGCAGCTTTCACTGAGCAACAGAACTTTTCTAGAGAATTCAAGATCTAAATTCATCTGGCCTTTATTCATTACTTTTAGTCTCTTCTGCTCTGCTGTTACATCTTGTCATGTCAATCATCATGCAAACTAAACATTACCAACAGGCTCTGCCAGCAATTGTTCTCAGTTACATGTGAATGAATAGAAATGAATGAAGTCTTTGTGAATGCATATCATCAGACAGTGCTTGAATAGAGGACATGTAGGTCATTGAAAGTGATTTCTATGAGCTTGGCTCATTGAAATTTGGCAGAGGGGCAAAAACGCAGGAGCAAAGAGCGCCTGGTCTTTTATCTGAAAGGGTAACTGGGCCACGGCATCACAGGAGGTGAGCGGTCCAGCTGGGCGCCCAAATGTGTTGCGCAAGGACAACGACAGCAGCGGTGTCGGGTAGGTCATGAATGAAGTGTTTGAGGGCGGTAGGTGAGCGCTGCAATTAAAGGCAGCACACAAGGTTTGAATGGTCGAATACTCCCACAACCCCTTAACTACAAACCGTGAAAACACAGAAGTTGAAGGTCAAACTATCAGGATAACCATATTACATATGAAGCTAGATCCACACTGCAACCCAGATTTGGACTCTGTTTGAGAGGTTTGGTAGTTTTGTCCAGGTTTTATCAGACGATGGGAAAAAGGCTGACAAATAAGTTTATTTCCCGGATGGATATGATGATACAGTAATCAGAGGAAACAGACTTTATGTATGCATGCATTCATTTATTGGTATTGATTTGCTGGTGTAATGGGGACATCTATATAGTATAAAGTAACCATTAGGCCAAGTCATCGTGTGGATGATTGTCCGCTGAAGGAAGATTAGGTTCAGCTTGATCACACAGTTGACAGAAAAGTCAAGTTATAATAAAAAACAGTGAAGCTGTATGCGACCCCGGCAGGCGCTAGCTAGCTGTCACAGCAGTTTGATGAGCTTCTAAACTCCGAAAACGTTGGAGCAAATGTTCGAATCGCCATCTAATGTCGTAAAACAGACAATATTCAAAATCGACACAGTTGATTTGTCGCCTCAAAAAATGTTCATAAGTGAATTTAGTGATGCAATAACTACGGAAAATGCAAAAAAACCATACCCTTAGCCTTTACCGTTTCAGCGCTTTGCATTATGGGATACAGTAGGCGAGGTAGACTGGTCCGATGCATACTGGAGATTTTTTTACCAAATCAGTACAACATACCGGGCATTTTTTGGCATACTATAGATTTTGCTTGTGTTTCCATATATGCTTCATTTTGGCCAAATCAGTACGTACTACTAGTATAGTATGCGGTTTCGGATACAGCCTGAGTCATCAAAGTTATAATGAGTTCCTTCAGTTCAACCTGATCAGCAGGCTCCTTCTAAACAGGAAAGCTGAGGGCTTGTAACCACACAGGAAGCCACATTAATGAATCTGACAGCGCCCTGCTCCTGGCTGAGTAAAGCATCATTAGGACGGACAGCAGCGCTGCTGGAAGGTAACACTCCTATTCTGATGAACGACGACGACGACGACTCTTTTAAAACTGCTGCGGCACACAGATTTTAAACCACTGGATTTGATTTATAGATTTTGCAGTCTATTAATAGCACTGTAAGAATTAAAAAAGGAAGAATAACAGAGTCAATTTGTTAGTGTGTTTATTATGTTAGAATCATTTTGGTTCAACCTACAGTTCCAACACCGATTACTGATTTTCACTATAGTGCACTTGACCCTTAAAGCTAGGGTTGGTAATCTTGAGACACTAGCAAGAGTATGCTAGATTCACTAGCTCCAAATGTCGGTACATCTAGCGAGAAAGTCACCAAGTCGGCAACACTGACAGTCCGGTTCAGGCCTCCCTCTAAAGCCACTCACAGGTAGACAGGCAGGTGATTGGACGGGTTTATTACAGTCCTGCGACAGCTACAGATATCAGATTTTATTTTTTTGATATATTGATTGCTGTTGGGACGTATTGATAATTTCAACAAATATAACAAAACTGTTTTAGAAGAAGATTACCAACTCTAGCTTTAACATAATTTGACAATGTTTAAATATTTGTATAAGCTTCAGTTGATAAGTTACAAGATACTGAGAGGTGATAAATGACAAGCACACTTCCAGCAATTATCATATATAAAAACCCAAACAAGACACAGAGCAAGAAATAAATACAGACATTGTTCAAAACATTCACATTTACAGTATTTCTTCATGGAATAGTTGCACACAAAATTTGAAACCATTATCAAAAACTGTAACTCGGATCGCCTCCCTTTTAACAGTAAATCATCACGCCCTCTCGGCAGGTCTTGGTCAAGTTAAACTAGTGGAGATGACCGGAGCGGGAGAGCCTTAAAGCTTTGGAGGAAAGCTCTTGTTGCTGACACAGTTCAACTACTAACTCATGAGAAATCACACAACCAGTACCTGACCGCACAAACCTACGAAACAGATTTCACTGCTTCTTATCAAGACAGCCAGAGACTGAATTTCAAAGACTTTCAGAAACTCCTCCTCAGATATGACAAATGGCAAAACAAACAAATGCAGCTAGTGCAGATATACTCTATGTTAATGCTAAATACGGCAATTTATATTATTTTCAGAATCATCATTATATTAGATTTATGTAATTCAAGGACAAAACAAAAGAAAGAAGCAGAGCATCCGATCGGGCACGACAAATACCCTGAAGTGAAATAATATACAGCGGACATACGGGCTGGAGTAACTGATGATTAATGATGAACAATAACCCACATCTACTGTATCTCCACATTCAATCATGTGACAAAGCTTAATATCATAGTGGAGGTTTATAACTGACTCTTCTTGGATCTGTCATTAGGACGTTTTTACCATGAAACTTTACAACTTTATGGAACTTTAAAATGAAGCAACTCATAAATCACCTTTAATCTCAGCCTGTTCTCGTTCCCAGGGCGTCACATACCGACACTTTGTCACGCGATGTGATACCAATGTACAAGGCATCCTTTAGCATCTGTATGAGATGCACCGGGCTTTCAAGTAACTACAGCGTAAACCCATCCACGTCAACATTAAACGCTCAGAGAAAGTGGTTGGGGAGTGTGGTAGTAGTTTAAAGAGCACAGTTGGGAGGGTTGGTGGATGGGTCCAACAAACACAGGGCTTTCACCAGGAGAGCATGGTTCGTGTTTCATGCGAAACCAACAACGCGTGGTTTGAAAGTTTCACTTTCACTTTACAAACATAGTGATTTTAAGCTAAATCGCGTTTTTTTCCGAAACCTAAATAAGTGGTATTGTTGCCTAAACCTAAGGACTGTAGCGGAGCGTCATTATTTGTTACACGGTGCGTTAGAAAGTGACGCCAAGGGGGTCCTGACAAAGCGTCAGTATGTGACGAGTTGGGACTAGAACGTGTTGTTAATCTCAAGGTCGGAGTTGTATCAGAAATTGAGCACATTTGGTGAAAACACATGGAATGCAGTATAAACGGCCCCATGGTCAAGCTACACTTCATGTTACACTGTTAGATCCTGTATTTGTTGTAGTTTATCTGAAGCTTTAATGGTCACTGAAGAGATTAAATTGTTGTGGTTGCAGACAATTTGCAGAAAAAACTTCATAAATGTCTTTAATCAAAATGTAAGGGCATGCATTATGGTTAATCTACTGTATGCACAGAGCAACTGCAGCATGCTTGAGAGTGAATGTATTAGTATTTATGTTTATCAGAATATCATGAGTGATATTGTGTGTTTTTGACCACATTAAGGCTGTACATTAACAGATAATTAGCATTTGGCTAACGTGAGCTTTACATTGCTGCATACAGTAGCTCTACTTCTGCATATGCTTGTTGAAACAAACTACAACATGTACGCTCTAATCTGAAAATGAAGACATTCTACGCTGAGCTCCTCCGTGCGGGAGTTGGAGTGTCCGTCTCTGTGGCTGGTTGATACGTTCGGGGTGCGCTCTGTTCATCAGCCTATCTCTTGGGTCTGTCGATGTCGTCGATAGCCGCCAGGAGTTTCTGACGAGCCTTCTTGTTTATATGCGAACCCAGACAAACGTTCACCAAGTTGGCGAGCTGCTTCATGGAGTACTCCTGCGCAAAAAAGACAAAAGAGTGAGTCAGCAAATACAGACACGCTGCCTGTTAGCATGAAGCTTTCAGAGAAATGCAGGTGTTCTCTTTATACTTAGATATTTAGTGTTGCGTAGAAGCTAACGATACGATCCTCCATCTCTGCTGTCTCACCCTGTGATTCTTGATGAACTGCTCCATGTCATTCTCAGTCAGGTAATAGGCCTTGATGTAGGTCTCAACAAACTCTTTATCAGGGATGGGTCGCAGGTCGGTCAGCTTCTCCAGCTTCATGAGGAACTGTTGGAAGTCCAGCTGCATCAGGGCCCGGCCTTCATTGCTGCATTTCTTCACGTTAGCGTAGCTAGAGGACAAAACAGCAGAGGGGAAAAGAGAACATTAACATTAATCAGTTTTCAGGTAGAGGTAGGCGATGACTGGAAAGCACAATACTTTGTGTGTCAGTTTATCTTTGATTCATGAAAGTCATCACAGGTGTTGGTCATGTGTGTCTGTCTGTCTCTATACATTAAAGGGATAGTTTGGGTGTTTTTGAAGTGGGGTTGTATGAGGTACGTAGACCCCAGCTTGGAGAAGCAGACAGGAGTTACTGCACGGAACCAAAGCAATGTACTGCTGTGGACGGGGCTGGCAGCAAAACGTATTTTAGCCACCTAAAACAATGAGTATCAGTTAAAGTGTACGCTATTTTAATATATTCACCGGTTGATTTTGCTGTGAGACAGCTATACAGTCTATTTCCAACGGGGAACTAAAGCCATTATCTATGGTCTCGCCAAAGCCACCAGACTCCACTGAAAGAAAACAGTAATTTTACCTCACAGAACACGTGAGTTGCTGGTCTATCGCTGCCTCGATCGGTTATTTTGTTTGTGTTATTGTGTGACTTTGCTCCAGCAAACCTGTGTTCTGCGAGATAAAACTACAGGTTTTTTTCAATAGAGTCTTGTGGCTTTGTTGATAGCATAGAGGGATACAACGGCTTCAGTTCCCCGTCAGAAAGGGCTGTCTGACGGCTTCAGTAAAGCAGTGAAAATATTGTAAATATTGCATACTTTTAAACTGATATAGATTTTTTTTAAGTAGGCCTTTCTTTTAGGTGGCTAAAATATGTTTTGCTGCCGGCCCCATCCACAGCAGTACATTGCTTTGCTCCCTTGCGGTAACTCCCGTCTGTTTATCCAAACTGGGAGCGTACGAACCGTCATCTACTGTTGGTAATACACTGACTACGGATAAGTACCTCATACAACCTCACTTCAAAACACACAAACTATCCCTTTAAGGAGAAAGTTGTGATGCAATGTTCTTAAATTCTTTTACTTTAGCTCCCCTACTGTGAATTTATTATGCATTAAAAATTGTCTGGAAGATGTGTTTCAGCTCGTTTCTATCAACATTTGACTCAAAATGGAAATACTGTCAAAGCTCCATCAGTAAAGCACACAAAGAAATGTGTAGTACTTTAAGTTACAGAACACACTCTGAATCCATTAGAGCTTTTAAAAGCAAAGTCTAAAAACTTTCTATTAATGGAAATGAAAAGAGGAGAGACGTGTGAATGTACATTAATATTTTGGCAAAAGGGCTATTGGTATGAAATCTGCATGTCACACACATAATATTAACTTTCTGTGTTTTTAAATGCTTCAAATTTATGCATAACACCTTGTTTGTGTTATACTGTATGTTATTCATAGTTTGTTTCATTTTATATTTTTTGTCCTCGCATGTGTTGGATTGAATCCGTGAATCCCTTTTTTTTGGTTTGGGTTTTCTTCTTTTCCTTCTTATCTTGTTTTATGAATATTTGGACAGGCGGGTTATTTGTATGTTTATTTCAGAATCAACTCAAAATCTAATATAAAGTTAAAAAAATAATTCAAAACAGATTATTATAACAGATTTAAAGACTTGTAACTGCAGTGGGTATGTATTGAAAGGACATACACGAGTCCTTTTGGGTGTCTGCATGTGTCCTATATTAAATATGAAGTCAGGTTGTTCCACACGGCTGTCTGTGCCGTGCCAGTAAAAGTGTGTGTGTGGGCTGGAGTACACATGTATTTCAGTGTTTGTGTCTTTCTGTTTGTGTTTCAGGTGTTTGGCAGCGCGGACCGTTGTCCACTGGCAGGTCAGCGTCTGTGACATTAGTACATTAACAAACCACACAGACAGCTCTGCTCTCTGTCTCACACTTCAGCTTTTCTCTCCTCTGTTTCCATTTTCCGCCTCGTTCTCTCTCTCTCTCTCTTTCTCTCTCTCTCTCTCTCTCTCTCTCTCTCACACTCTCTCTTTTCTTGTCAAGCCTGCCAGAGTGTTTGAGCTTCGGCTCAGAATGCTAACAGAGCCATTTTTGCGAGTCTGCAGGGAGACTATCGCTGGACAGAGAAATTGAATAACAGGCTGAGCGAGTCGGGAGTACAAACAAACAAATATGACCGCTCCGCCTTGGCGTGCCAGCGCGGTGGGAGATGTGTGTGGAGGGGAGCGTACTGGGGGAGAGACCAGGCAGACGGCAGAAGTCTGCGAAAAAGCAGCTTAAATTTGCAGAGCATCGCAGTTGTAATGGGCCATTTGTTTCACTGGCAAGGGGTTTAAAAGTTCTCTTACGCAGAGGGAAGAAAAGTGCTCAGCAAATGTGTCGGGAGGTAAACATGTTCCCTTTTTCTCAGTGGGTGAGAGCAAGCCTTCCGCTGATGCTAATGTCCAATGTTCTCTCTCCTTCTTTGCAAGCACTAAACCACTTAACAAGCATTTTGTTTTGAACCTAAACCATTTTCTTTGCCTGTCATTACATTCCCCGCATACACTTTCCCTGTAACCTGAACAAATTAGCAACTCCGAATGGCTTTGGCTTCAACATGAGCCAATTTCTTATTCCCAATAAAATGTGTGTAACCTCATGATAATTGTTAGGTGTTAACGACTCGCTTCGTCACCATTCAGCCGGGATGACTCAGTGTTACTGTGCATCCAGTCAGAGGGGAGTTTATCACACCTTCAGTCTAAAAAGCTACTTCACACATTCACTCAACACACACACACACACACACTCAGCAGGGATGCAGGTGCTGAAGATAAACACACTCTGACGTTCTGTCACCTGTCACAACCCATATGTCTCGCTTACAACAGAGAAAGTGGTGAAATGCATTACAAGGGATGTGTCAAGAGCTTTTCACGGTTTGTGTAAGTGGTCTGTGTCATGTGATTCCCCCCTGATGGAGAGATGTCTGACTGGCACAGAGGGATGCCAGCACGAAGAAGAGAAGGAGGAGGCGACGACGGGAATTTTAAAAGTGGTTTTCTTTGGGGGATTGCTCCAAAGGAACCTGGCAACAGAGTCTCCAGGTTTCTAATGTACTTTAGGTAATTTCCCCTGGTCTTCACGGTGCTCGACAACACACTTTGGAAATACTTTTTTCTTTTATAATTTATGACGCGCAGATGTTCAAACCGAGGGATAAAAGAAAAAGAAAGACTTAAATCGTCGTTATCTCTGAAGGCTTTCCTGTAAAGATGCAATGGATTAGAATGGTGGGGCTTCAAATCACTGCGATGCAATGACTCACAAATGCTGCGTATACGAGCTCAGGGACTCGACTGTAACCTGAGAGGAAAGAGACCTTTTCAAGCAAAAAAAAAAAAAGCTGTCGTAACAAGATATGACAATAGACTTAAATTTCCCCCGTGGTTGTAAAAAATAAAACCACTATCAGATGGGTCTGCACTGTATTTAGCATGGTGACATTACTCTTCTGAATTATTCATAATTCTAACATGCGGACTGAGCAATCTTCATGTTTTGTGCACATTTCTTTCCTGCCTGCAGCGCCGTATCCATCCAACTTGAATAGCACCAAATTGCTTCTTGAATAGCCGCTGAGTTTTCCTAAATAAATATTTAATACACCTTACTGCTGACTGAAGCTTTTACTAAACTAACAAACTATCAATAATTGTTCTATTCAATGGATTTAAAATGCTGACTTTTTTAATTTATTTTTATTATATACATGAATAAATACAATTATTCAGGTACTGCTATCTAACTTCCACAAAGCACCACAATTAAAAGACATTTGGGAAGGAAGGCAGTAAAGCGCCTTCATAGCATGAAGGATGTTTACAGGACATTTGACCTTTTGGAGCTTTTGCTCTTTAAATTTGTTTGGGTAGATGACAACAGTCCTGCTCAAACTATATGAGCATGTTTTTTTTGTAGATATAGAGAGATTGATGTTGCTTGTCCGTGAAAGCCTTGACGTAACAAAAATCAACCAAAGGGCAAACTGCACTTTTGCTCTTACTCTTCAAGTGCTCTTAGCGGGAATAAATAGAAATCTAAAAAGTGTACAGAGAAGTCCATCATGCTCAGGTGAAGTTACAGGAACTGCAGTCAGACTCGTCTCAACTCCATCTGCCTCGAAATGCTCTTAATGGGTCACTTTGACAGTTTATAAAGGCTCTATCCAATCACAGAGCTGCTTGTGGGTCTATTGTCTTTTCATCAAATATTGATATTGATGCACATATGGAGTTTTATCAAAACTTAATTTCTTTTGGGATAAAGAGAATTCAGAGTACATGACTGTGTCACACTGCTTTTTTTTTGAGTCACTGTTTCACCCAAGGAAAATATTACGCATGATAAAACTGTATTTTTCTACAGAAGTTTAACAATAATTCATAGTGACAAAGAAAAATGCTTCGCCAGAATGACGGCAGACTGAATAAACAATCCCTTGGTGCTGTTGAGGTGTTTTATGACTTGTCTTACCCTTCTACCAGAGTCCTGTTGGCCAGGCGGATGCAGTGCTCCCACAGGACGTTGGACACAGGCAGCGGGATGCGCACATGTCTGGAAACGTCTTCCAGTCGCTTGTTAAATTGCTCAAACTCCTGGAAAGGTAAGAGGAGAAAAGCACAGGTGAACACAAGAGGTAAAAGAAATAATGATGTTCAAGAGGTGGATTTCTTTATATAATCAGAGCTGCAACGATTAATCGATTAGTTGTCAACTATTAACTTAATTAAACCTTTTTGATAATGGATTAATCGGTTTTAGTCATTTTTATGTAAAAAAAAAAGTCAAAATTCTCTGATTACAGCTTCTTAAATGTGAACATTTTCTGGTTTCTTACACTTCTATGACAGTAAACTCAATATCTTTGATAAAACAAAACAAAAAAAAGACATTTGAGGAAGTGATCTTTGGCTTTTTCACCATTTTCTAACATTTTATAGACCAAACAACTAATCGATTAATCAAGAAAATAATCGACAGATTAATCGACAATGAAAAGAATCATTAGTTGCAGCCCTAAATCAGATACATTAAACCTGTTTTATAAAGACATATCCATAATATCTAAAGCTAAAAACATGTTACTGTACTAAACAAACACAAACTTATATTAAACAAACACAAACGTATGTATTTATAAAGGAAACAAGCCACAATACAACTTGGAAGACAAACTTAAGTGTTCTTGAACAACAATATCCATGTATTTCTTTCCTCTGACTCTCTTTCAGCTACTCTGCGTTCCTGGATGACATCCAACACCAGCTCCCCCAAAACCAACTTGGAGAAGCTAAACAATGTTATAAAACCACCTCAAGCTGTGCAATGAACAGTTATTTACAGTCTGCAAAGAATAAACTGCATTAGGGGGTTTGTATCAATCTCTTTTAAATAAATAAAGCCAATCTTTATACATTTTACCTACAGTGCACACTCTAAATCGCTGTATAAATACATAAAATCAATCAAGGCTAAATCATCTTTTTCCCATTCTACAGTATGTCTATGTTATTTAATTGCACCACAACTCAACTTTAACTAAGCTGCTTTAATGATTTTACCGTCTGGACTGATGAACACAACATCCTGAAGTAGTGAGCAGACGTGGGCAGGAAGTATGAATCCACCAAGCCACAAATCATGCGGTAAAACAAATCATTTGTGCGCTGCTGAATACTGTATTCAGGTTTGGAAACATCCCAACTGGACTCATTCATTAACTTTTTGATGTGCGTGCCGGCTCTTACAGTCAGCCCTTAGTCGGCCTTTGGGCTCTGTTAATTTCTATCTTCTACTACACACTTGAGATTACATTTGAGACGTATAGTTACATCTCCTCAGCACGTGTCTCAAAACAGTGCACCAATCACTAGGGCTGTGTATTGGCAAGAATCTGGTGATATGATACGTATCACGATACAGGGGTTACGATTCAATATATTGTTTTATACTATAAGCAAGGTGATATATTGCGATTTTTTTCAAATCTAAATTTAGGAAAACTGTCATAGTATAAAGACGCACCATGTGTATAAAATAGGAGTTAAAAAAAAAGTCTACTACAGCTAGAGTCTCAGCTTTCCAGTGATACCCAGTTTATGCAATTCTAAGACTGTTTAGGGACCCCAGTATGCAGAGGTGCAGGTGAAAATAACACTTTTGTACAAAAATTGCATTGTTTTTGCCCAAAACCGCATTGAATTATCATAAAGTGGGCATGTCTGTAAAGGGGAGACTCGTGGGTACCCATAGAACCCATTTACATTCACATATCTTGAGGTCAGAGGTCAAGGGACCCCTTTGAAAATGGCCATGCCAGTTTTTTCCTCACGAAAATTTAGCCTAATTTCGTTATTTAGCCTCCTTTGAGACATGCTATTATGACATGGTTGGTACCAATGAAATCCTTTGGTTTTCTAGTTTAACTGTAGCTTTAAAACTGAGCCCACTACAACCTACAAAATACAGAACAGATTAAAAATCGATACAGCGTTTTGGAGAATCGATACGTTATCCCAAAGCGTAATATCACGATACTCATGTGTATCGATATTTTCTCACACCAGTCGTGAGGGCGTTGTTACAACTGGCCTCCAAATGTTCTTTCTTTTATGTTGTTGTTTTTTTAAACTTTATTCGTGGCCTTTGTTTGATAGTGTTAGTGGAAGGAGACAGTGTGAAAAGTAGGGGAACGGCATGCAGCAGACAGTCCAGCCAGCCGGGTATCAAACCGGGGACTCGCTGCTCAGGGCATTTGCGCCCTAACCACTCAGCTATCGGGTCGCCCCTCTCTTTCATGTTTTAACACCAAGAAAAAAGAGGAAACATCTCAGAGGACAGTGCGGGCTGCAGGACACAAAGATGTACTACACAGTTTTGGTCACAAGTGGCCCGCGGCTACATGTGCCATGTTTTGATGCTTCTTGTTTGTAGCCGTAAACCCTCCACACACAGGGAGAGGCTTCAGCTAACACTTGCTGTGTACTCTCTGAACCCTGAAATGCTCAATTATGGATGATATTATACAATTATGATATTTTGTTGCCTTTTACAGGGAACAAATTGCAGTCCATAAGGACTGTACATAAATATGATGGAAGTCTGAGGTTTCCTAGTGTTGGGTTTGCAAATATACGTCCGCCAACTTTAATTCAAACTGCGTCACATTGAAAAATGAAGCTGAACTCTACGGCATGCACAACCGCCATTAATTTCAGCAGCCGAGACTGAAATGTTATTCATTCACAAACAGTCTCACAATAGTTTCTGACTTAAGCAGTTTGTCAATGAAGTCATTCTGAGGCTGCTGCGTTTCCTTGCCACTTTATATGCAAATCAATGCCATTGTTGAATGCCAGTGATCAACCTGAATTCATGAATAAAATATTCTCCGGTGTGCAGTACAACAAAATGTAGCACACTCTGTTCAATCAATGCACATAACGCAATCCATATGCATTATGAGTGTCTGACAAGTTGGCAGGGAGAGCTATTAGTTCCTGATGAGGAAAAGTACATGCTGGATGTAATACGCACCATGTCAGTCCATCAGTGGGACCATTTTGACACGGTTGGGCATTTAAACTAGGCCAGCGAGAAGGAGATTTTCCCCTCAGGCAATTTAGCTCATAAGCTGAGTTAGTGAGAATTAACTGCAGAGGTGCCCGAAGCCAGACGAACATCTATGAGCCATTCAGTAATCAAAAAAGTGAGTTTGAGCAGATAACTTTAAACTGTGACTACAGACTGTGTATATATTAGGGCTGTCAATCGATTAAAACTATTAATTGCAATCACACATTTTTTCTATCTATTCAAAATGTACCTTAAAGGGAGATTTGTCAACATGGGAGTGGACAAATATGCTTGCTTTATGCAAATGTATGTATATATTTATTATTGAAAATCAATTAACAACACAAAAAAATGACAAATATTGTCCAGAAACCCTCACAGGTACTGCATTTAGCCTAAAAAAATATGCTCAAATCATAACATGGCAAACAGCAGCCCAGCAGACAACATCAGCTGTCAGTGTTTCAGTGTGCTGACTTGACTATTACTTGCCCCAAAACTGCATGTGATCATCATAAAGTGGGCTTGTCTGTAAAGGGGAGACTCGTGGGTACCCATAGAACCCATTTTCATTCACATATCTTGAGGTCAGAGGTCAAAGTTCTGAGCGTTATTTAACCTCCTTCCTGACAAGCTAGTATGACATGGTTGGTACCAATGGAGTCTTTAGGTTTTTCTAGTTTCATATGATACCAGTATCTTCTAGCTGTTAAACTGAGCCCACAACAATCTCAGAAAGATTGATTGCGTTAACGCGTTAAAGAAATAAGTCGCACCAAAACAAATTTGCGTTAATGCATTATTATCGTGTTAACTTTGACAGCCCTAGTATATATTTATTTATCTATTTCAACAAAATGTGTGTTTTAAACTGTGATTTAATCAACAGCTCTCTAAGAAATGCTGATGCGTGTACAGGGATTTGTGTTGGACTGCTCAGGATTTCACACCACAGCGAGCCCTTCACACCTTTCTGTCTCTGAACGTCAGAGGTGAGAAAACTAGCGCCGTGTGTCCTTCCACCCCATCATGTAAAATTTATAATGGGAAGTGGCCAGCATGCATAAAGACACCCATTTAGTGGAAAACTTTCAATTCCAAAAAAATACGTCAGGGACCGGTGAGCTCTTTAGCAAAGCTGAAACTTCGGGAGAGATCTGCATTCAACTCTCAGCAGCTCACCCACCCTGTGCTAAATTATTTACCCCATCCCAAATAATTAATAGTAAAGGTCCCCGAATGAATTTAACCTCATGGGGGACAACAAGGAACTTCAGAGTTCTTGACTTTAAGCGGAATAACGAGTAATGCTTTATGTAAATGACACAAATGCTAAAAGGATAAGCCCAGATTGTATTTCTCAAGTACAACAA
Organism: Sebastiscus tertius; assembly: GCA_916701665.1. Lineage (NCBI taxonomy): Eukaryota > Metazoa > Chordata > Actinopteri > Perciformes > Sebastidae > Sebastiscus > Sebastiscus tertius. The sequence continues at coordinate 12,144 of CAKAOH010025919.1, read as the reverse complement.
AAACACTATGTGAGGAAAGTCCCCGCAAGATAAAAGCAAATCTATTACAGCTGCCTTTTTTGTGTTCTGCTTTTAGTTATTGTAATTGACAGCGCCTGACACTGAGAAGGCCGCAGTGGACAGTTGGTATTTGTTTGGGGGAAAAAAAATAAACATTGGGATACTTCTGAACTTTTCCTGAATGTAATATACACTAGAACTGAAAAAAAGATTATTACAAGGATACCATTAGTCTTACTCATCATTTACATCCAGCTGACAAAGAGTGTTAGTGGCATACATGATGCAACAATCTTAATGGGGAGATGTCTGCATATTATCTCTATGAAATGTGATAAAAAGCTGCTCCAATGAAGTCTCCATTCCTGTCTTTGAAAAGAATCTTTATGAACAAATTGGGATTAAAAATGCACTGACTAATTTACATTTGACTTGAAAACTTTAAAGCTGTACTAATCAGTATCTTTATAATAAGAACGGATCAAACGACTACATGTAATAATAAAGGGGCATTGCACAGATCATTATGAACGGACTCTGCGGTTCCCCTCAGCTTTACAAAGCGTTTTAGAGTTTTTCAGCTCATTGTTTTGGTTTTTCCAGGAGGTAACTTTACTGTTTTGGTTCACTCTCACTGCTCTTATCAACCTCGTTTCCAGCAGCAGGCAGCTGTGTTCAGTGAAAAAGCTAAGCTAATTGACTGTACGCTACATGTCGAGCACAAAACAGCAAACAAAGTTAGCGACTAGCTTATAAACAAGTAGGAGCATTTAGACACTAAAGATCCAGATATTTCCCTGTTGGTGGAGACCAAAAACAGAGCTAAAAGAAGAGTTGATATTGGACTTATGTATGCACATAGACACAGACAACCATTCACGCTCACATTCACACCTACGGACAATTTAAAGTCAACAATTAACCTAACCTGCATGTCTTTGGACTGTGGGAGGAAGCCGGAGAAACCAGAGAAAACCCATGCTAACATGGGGAGAACATGCAAACTCCACACAGAAGACCCTCTTGCTGTGAGGCGACAGTGCTAACCACTGCAGCCCTGGTTAGCCAGAAGCACAACTCCAAATGAATGCTAATGTTGCTCCACGTCTGCTGGATGTGTAAATCAACCACTATCTGCTGACATACTAGACATAAACATAGTAAAACATAATCATATTTCAGTGCTGTGTTTACAGCTTGTTCCACTGCCCTCAAGTGGCAAATAAAAAAAATAAATAAATAATGCTGCGTGAATTATTCCATTCCCATAATTTTCAGAAGTAAACTATATTACAGCTATGGCCGCCACTCCTTAGTCAATTAGACGACTAATTGGTGGTTTTGGTTTTAGTCGACTAAGATTTCTTCCGTCGATTAGTAATTTTTTATGCTGAATTACTTATGTCTAAGAAACTTATGAGCACATCTCTGGTAAACACAAGATTTAAAGTGATTCTTTGTGGAGAAACTCAATTTTACAGATCTGTCGTTTAAATCAACTAATCGATTAGCTGACAAAATCCTATGAGTGTTATTCGACTAAGAGTTTCTTTGGTTTGGAGGACAGCCCTGTTAAATAGAAAAATCACATGTTACCTCAACAGTCACCTACGCATTTCTTATGCAACATTACCTTTAACAGGACGTCCACGTATACATTATGCTGCGACATTATTTCCCTAATGTCCCATTTAACTCCGGCCATCAGGAGCAACATTTGTTCGTAGTCGATGGCCTTGGCTGCAACGATCCAGTATATTGGTTTCCTAAGTTCACTGGCTGTAGACACCGTCTGAGAGAAGGAAGGGGAGAATGCATGTATGTAAGCTACATTCAATATGGTTTTGAATGTTATGTACACACAGTATACACAGTAAACACTTTACGAAGCAGACAAGAAGTCAAGGTCTCTTCAATTTCGCTTTGAACGTCATCAATTGCAAAATATTTCCAAGAGGGAAATCATAGAACATGACATTCATTTGATGTTTTGGGGAAAATAGACCTCATTGTGTACCTGAACGTTTCAAATGTCAAGTGGACAAAAAAAAAAAAAAAGCCCGGGAAAGAGCTGCCGGGGTGGTTAGGGTTGACAGACAATTTTCTCCTTTGTTGATCGAGAACAGCATTGAATGCTGGGTTGCAGTTACATGGTCATTCATCTCTACAGAGAAATAGGCTTCTAAAGAAAACAAACAGAGTGATGGCTACAAATAAAAGAGTGCATGCAACTGGAATGCCTTAGAGCACATCAAATAAAAGATACTACACATATGTTACAGCATGTTTTAATTAATGCGCAATGAGTTGAAAGATGTGTGTCTGATAATATCGTTGATGAATTGATGAAAACTGTTTTTTACGCCATCCAAGCCTCAGAAGCCCGGCACATGACACGCTAGCAAAGTAATCACACACTGGTCATTAAATGATGAAATGATAATGAAAGGTTTGGTACCGTCGTAGTCAGATGTTTGGTACAATCTCACCTGCAGCTGACAGTGACGACGTGACTAACATTTAGTGTAATTGCGCAAACTTCAGAGAGCAGGTGCAAGTATACCTGGGAATAAAATTGCTGCAGGAAAGGCTTCTTGGCTGCAGGCATCATCGTGTCCAGGTGGGACTGGAGGGACTCAAACTGTTCGGCCAGAAACACACTGACGAAAAAAACAGAGATTTAACAGACATTTAATTAGGCTCAGTGGGGGTATAATATGGTGTGAAAAATGTTCTGACAAAATGACAATGTGTTGTTTTTGTAGTACTCAAGAGTGACGGATCAATCAACTAAAGCGGATATTACTTTTGATTGAATTTTGGTTTGAGGACCTGAATTGGAGCAACTGAGAATTAGAGACTGAACTTTAGACGTTACCTCTGTTAATTATATGATAATGTGAATAGATAAGAAATCCTAGAGACATTTCTGTGCCTTCTGTGACCTCTGCTTACCTTTACTGATGCTGACCTGTACCCAGATGTTGCACTAAAAGTCTTCTTTCAATATAATTACTTGTACTGTTCAAACAATTACACCATTCTCCACTGTTGCAGAAATCTAATTTATCCCTCTTGATCATTACAGCTTAATGCAATAAATAATTAAGTTGTACAGACTCCGGTGTCATCGCAACATAAATCATTCTCTAGTCTCTCAACTCTGCACTTTGTAAAAAAACGACCTCTGGTTTCCAGTCTCACCTCACAAGAAACCTCCAGTGCTGAGAAATGAAGCCAACGCCAAGTCGAATGGCCACTCGAGGCTCCAAAAGTGAGTCAATCCCCATAGACTCCCATGTTAAAAATGCCAGACTTTACAGCAATAATAAACATGTTTACAGCCTGCTACAAAAAAATGGCTTTGGTCTCTATAGCTAATACATTTTTTTATTAGGGCTGTCAAAGTTAACGTGATAATAACACGTTAATGCAAATTGGTTTTAACGCCACTAATTTCCATAACGCATGAAAGCAACTTGCGATATTTAATTAACCTCCTAAAAATCTGATGGGCCGCCAATCTTTCAGAGGTTGTAGCGGGCTCAGTTTTAAAGCTAGATAAATAACTACAGTAACTAAAGCTAAATAACGCTCCAAACTAAATTTTGACGAGTAAAAACTGGCATGGCCCTTTTCAAAGGGGTCCCTTGACCTCTGACCTCAAGATATGTGAATGATAATGGGTTCTATTGGTACCCACGAGTCTCCCCTTAACAGACATGCCAACTTTATGATAATCACATGCAGTTTGGGGCAAGTCATAGTCAAGTCAAGTAAAAAATGTGCAATTAATTTGCGGTTAATCGTCGCTAGCGTCACCCGGACCCGCCTCAGCTCCTCCGGCGATCCACCACTTTGCCCAATTTTGGATTAGCCGGGAGTTAGGCTGTCGTCACTGCCAAGATGGCAACGGCCGGAGCCATCCACTTTGAGCTTCACAACAACTCTTCAGAAACCTACGGGTGACGTCACAGAGACTACATCCACATTTTAGACAGTCTACACTCACAAGGTAAAGTATCATTTATGTCCAACTGGGAGCAGGTTTGAGTTCAGGATCAAGCCCGGAGTTTAACAAGCACAACTGCTGCGGTGCAGTGCGGCTCACATACAGCAGTGATTTCTGTAGAGCTCCAGGTCAACAACAACAACACAAGTGATTGGACAGTGCAATTTAAGAGAGGAAAACAACTCAACAAGACTTAAGCCTCCACACACTGTGCTGCCCCTTGAACCCAATTCTGTTTTGAACTCACTCAGCAACAAAGTGAACAATGATGTCCTCCTCAGTGTCACACACGCCTGCCAGTGGGACTGAAAACCAGCCTGAACATCTATCTTCCTGTTCCTAACTCAGCGGATAAACAGCGACAGGATTTTTTCCAGTTTGTATACAAATGAGAACATTTATGTTTATTTTGAATACTAAAAGGGTGGGATATATGATTAAAAACATGAGTAAAAGTTGTGGCTGAATCATTTACTTAAATCATTCTGATCAGGAGCTCATTTTCTTTCTTCCATTTTTATGACAAAAAACATTTTCTGAGTTGTTCTCATCATATACAAATTCCCATCACATAGGGGTTTTCTATTCTTGCAGCAGAATATAACACATCTTGGATACATGGGGACTTAAAAGCTAAGTCAGTATTTTTTCTTAAACAATCTTCTCCTTTTTAAAGGGTAACTTCGGTATTTTTCAACCTGTACCCTCTTTTCCCATGTGTTTGTGTCTAAGTGACTAATGGGGACAACAATTTTTTAAACTGGTCCAGTATTGACGGAGAAAGCTGTAACCGGCAGCTGAAAAACGAGCTGCGAGGGCAAGTGAGCAGCGTCACGTTATGTGCACTAAAAATGCTTGTTTTTGCCACAATACAGCGTTGTGGAGAAGCGATACAGTACATCGAAATACTCATGTGTATCAATATTTTCTTACACCCCTATGTCAGACCCTTATAATAACAATCATGGAAAGCACTTTTAGTGGCCGTAAATGACGCTGCCAGCTTGCCCCAATAGCATATTGCAGCCCGTGAGCAGCTGCCATCTACGGCGCTCTCCCTCAATACTGGACCAATTTCAGAAATTGTTGTGCAGGTTGAAAAACCAAAGTTACCATTTAACCGGGAAGGTTTGTAAAAAATCTTTAAAAGAAAAACAAGAGCTGTAGGTAAGGTTTGCAATCACTGCATGGCAATGATTTATAATTTTCAGATCTGGCCACACTGATGCTTCATAAACAGACCATCTGTAAAGATGCTGCACAACAGTGAATACTGTTAACACCAACACAAGTCTTTATATTAAAAGCAATAATTAATGAGGGCTGTCTGGTTAACGCTAAATCTGAAAGCACTACATTACATTAAAACGCAGCCAGCACCCCATAAATAAGCATTTGCTCTTTTCATGGTGCAGAGAAAATCACATTAAGGTTAGCTGGAACAGCTTGTGTTTACCTCGGCAACATGGTGCAGTCTGGGTAAGAAAAAACACACCCTGCACTTCATACTTATCTCATCACGCTTGTATAAATACGACACCTGAACAACAGCTAGAAGGGAGAGGAGCACCTTACGGAGCTCTTATCTTTAATTTCTGCTCACAGGTTCGTCCGCGGTTTGAAATGGCATATGCTTAAGACGTCAGCGGTGCTCACAAGACACACTAAGGTTAGCCTTTTCTAATAACACCTTTTCAGACAGGAAAAAAACTTTCCATGTAGTTCTGCCCAGAATAAGTCTGACTCCCTTCTACCCAGGGGATCTTTCCCTTTCAAACTTTACCCAAGAAAGAAATATCTTCACCTCTGCACTTTACTTTCATTATTCTTCCGAGCTTGTTGGCTGCCTCCAATACATGAAAAACTTTGTGCGAGTGAGTGTAAGCCTATTCAGCATTTTCTGCAGCGGTGTCATCTGGGCGCTTGGTTTACAGACTTTCATTATAAAGCACTTGTACACTGCAGACTTCTCAGAGTCCAAGAGCTGTCCCACTGACAATAGCTTAACCTAATTATGTATGAGGGCGCTTTTTATGTAGTGTGTGTGTGCGTGGATATAACAGAGAAAGATAAAGAGGGAGAATGAATAACTGCATAGGAGGAGAAAGAGGGAGAAAATAAATTTGTAAGTGAGCCACTGATTGCCAGACAAATAGCAAATTATAGGGAGAACGCTAAGAATTCTAATTAGGGGTAAACAAGTCTCTCTGTCGCTTTATTCTATTTCAATCATCTGTTTTTTTTTCCTTTTCAATTTAACACGCTTTAAAAGACACACAAACACACACTGCAGATAGAGCAAATCTTTGATGTCCGGTCTTTGTAACACTGCCTAATGAAATTATGAGCACCTTGAGGCGAGGCAGTGAGCGAGAATCGGCCTCTTTAACTTGATAAGAGATGAACATGTCAGGTTACATCACACTGCCTGGACACACAGGTGATCGAAACAAACACTGCTGTCTTAATCTTCTCCTCCATACCAATGGAATAAACACTTATAATGCTGTCTTAAGGTGTAATTGTATTGCATACTTTATAATTACTTAAATCGTAGCGTGGTTTACAGGAGTGTTTGTGTACTTACAGAGACTCAGTGGCCACCACCCTCTGTGCTAGTCCATAAAGCGTCCCGCTGTTAGTGAGGACCACCAGTTGGCTGAGATGGGGGCTGGGCACCTTCTCCTTCCTGTCTTCCGCTGCGCCGTGGACTCCTGCACTCTCCCCCGCTGCCTCCTGGAAGAGGTGGACAGGTGGACAGGCAAGTTAGCACGCAGAGTCAAAAAAATATATATTCATTACATTCTTCAGACACCTAAGAGACACTTTATAACTTGTGAATGAGGCACAAAATGGTTCACCTTCTCTACCTAATTGCTTGGGGTCTTGGACCCTGTTATGCTTGCTAAAAGTTCTTATTATAATTAGAAGCAGCACAGAGATGTGCAATAACCAGGGAGCAGAGTTAGCGTTGGATAAAATGAGAAATAATTTGAGATGAGAGAGGTAACTATGAGTGTTATTCTGTTATGGTTTCAGAGGAGGTGCTACTGTGGATGAGAATTGTCCCACTGTTACTTCAGCCTATTCGCATGAAAAGGCGTATGAATATCACGATGACGCGCAAGGCATTTAGCGTGCAATAAGAACACCACTCTTGCTTTTGGCGTGACATGCGTGCGCTATGTAGTCTGTACTGACTGCAGTGTAAACACATCCGGGTAAATAGTAGTATGCCATGCTCAGAGCTAGTGACGTAGAATAAAATGTGAGAAAGACTGCTCATGGTGGGTGGGAGGAGAGGTGGATGGGTCCAACAAACACAGGACTTTTAACCAGGAGACCAGTGTTTTTGTTTTGTAAGTTACGTTAGTGACATTTGTATGTGTTTCTGTACTTATGTTACGTTGATTCCGTGCGTATTGTTGAGGCTGCTTGGAACTTTGGAAACATCATGCATTTAGAAAGAAAATATTGTAGCCTACATTTTGAAGAAAACGGCCACAAAGAAGGGCAAACGAGACATGTCCATGTTTCAAGACGTTCGGGCGGGTTGCCAACTGAGGACAGTCTGTCCCGGTTGAACAGTCCCACAGGGAAAGATGGCCCAACAAGCACTAAGCGGCGACGTGCAGGCGAAGGGTGCTGTAAAGCACCACATTCAGCATGTGAGAGAGTTCCCACAAGGGGATCCTCCCACGCCGAGTGGCCGTCCTTGACCCACCGTCCGGGGCGAGAGTGCTTATAACATAAGATAACACGAGAGCGTCATTGTGAAACGGAATGCCGCACCATAACAGTTTTATGTCGATTATCTTGTTTTCATAATCGCTAGAAGTTAAAATCAGAATTGAAACCATACCAACCATGATGTTTTTCCTAAACCAAACTAAGTAGTTTTGTTGCTAAAACCTAACTGCAGAGGTTACTGTAGTTTAGCACGTACAAATGACACGCAAAAAGCCTAAAATGCGTCATTGTGACACACGCAATGTCCTTGCAATGTCATGTTATTTATACCCCTTCCCGTGAGACCGGGTTGGTTACTTTAACATTTAAACTGACATAACAGATAGTTCACTTGCAAAAATGAAGACAAAATGTAGATGTATGCTGGTAGGTAAGCATAATCTGAAATTCAATCAACCTTGTGGGGCTCAGTTACACCCAAAGCACACACACACACACACACTCGGAAATTCTGCTGACCAAACACTCCTCAGCAGCAAAGCATTTATCTTCCTTTTGATACATTCCTCTACACCTCTCCATCCAGCAGCCCCCTTTATCTTTTCATTTTAAAAAAAACAATTGAAATAGAAAAAAAGAAAGATTTCAACCTAGATCCTTTCCGATCAATCAGAGTAAACTTTATCTGCATACAAATCCAACGAGATTCCATACAGGAGGTCAGGTCAGATTATTTGATATAAAAGCATGATGCATTACGTTGGCATGTAGGGCTTTACATCCTGCAGGTGAAAAGCCCCCTGAAACAGCCTCTGGGAGATCAATAGCAATCATACAAGTAATGAATGAATGGGAGCTATTAATGCTGGACCATATCAACCACTTACATACTGCACTCCTTTGCAATCTGGGTCTAATATTGCGTACGAGCGCCATTATTCCAGATGACCAGCCTTTATTACTGAGGCTGCGCGAAGTACAGACGAACTACTTAAGAATAAGGAAGTGTGTAAATGAAAGCAAGAGGTACAAATAAGTGGTTACATCATTTCTAATTCATCTGAAAAACTCAAAGGGAATAAAACATGAAAATGTGAGTGATAACAGGCCCACATGTCGCTAGTTTATCATCACTCAAAACCAGAAGATAAAGCAGTGTTGTAAAACATGCAGTGATGTGCATAGTTTTAAGAAGATGACGTCTTACATTCCCCTAATGGTAATCTATTCCCTAGAATGAGATATATAAACAGCCCAGCTTAGAGAACAAAAATGCTCAGTATGCCGCTACAGTACGCAGATTTATGGTTCTGCTCGACCGAGGCCTCCTCTGTGAAAACTGCAACCTTTCCACAACCTCTGAGTAATCTCTCTGCGTTCAGTCAAACCTTCAGCGCTGCAAAAACCATTATCAGTCTGAAATAAAATGTTATCACATCCAGAAGATTACCACATCAATTATATTACTTTTACAGCTTAATGGCTTCGCTGTGGAGGGTGCAATATCTATCTCCATCAAAGAGCAACTCTCTACAAATATAAATGGTGTTACTGTTTAAAAGTCAGAAACGTGAATAAAATAAGACACAGCCTTAAATATGAATAAGTTATTCATAACATTACATTATTGTTAAGGATATTTCTGAAGGTTTTTTTTTGCTGACTTAACTTTTACTGACTGAGTGGTACAATCATTTGTGCAATAATTCAACTGTGCAATACTTGGTCAATAATACTGCATTTATACTGTACATTTAAAGAAATACTTTAATTGGTATTTATACCATTCTGGCATTTATATTTATATATTTAACACACTTAATAGAACCCACTTCTCAGCATTTCGTATTTACTTATAAGCATTTTGTATTTACTTATTTGCACTGAGGTTATATGTTATATATTATATATGTCTTAATGGAAATATTTCTTATATTCTCATTTCTTATTTTTAATTTTATTACTTACTTATATTTCTTTACATATATTATGTTTATACTGTAGCATTATGTACAATAATTTATATGTTACTTATTCCTTTATTTCTATTTCTGTACATTTCTTTATGTTTACATAAGAGCTACTGTAACGCCCCATTTTTTTTATTTTTTTTCAAAAAGTATACAGCGATCTTTTTTGTCCACTGCAGACTTTCTGTCCTTTGGCAAGAGGCTGCAGAGCATTCACAGCACGACCTCTCGTCTACACCAAAGCATCAAACACCTTGGCCTTCGGACAGCTGAACTTATTGTGTAGTTATTCTGAACTCAGGGCAAAGGGAGGACAGCCGAAGCTCCACATTAAAGATGCACTTTGTTAACTTCAACTTATTTATTTAATCACTGAAGTGTACAAATGTTTAATTTAGTACTTTTTTTTTAGGATTTGCATCTGCTGCTCTTGTTTCAGAGTATGCATGTTAAAGTGGCAATGCTTTTTTTCAGTCTTTTTGTTGATACATGAGCATAGAAATATAATAGAAAGATTATATTTCTAGGTACATGAGCTACACGTTTTCAGAATTGTGTATAATAGTATGGCATAGTTCCATTTTGTGTATACAACAGCCTTTTTTACGAGAATGTCACCACAGACACCCAGTTCATAATACTGCAAATATGTAAATATTGCAATACTTTCATTTTGGACCAAAAGCTCAATAACCATTGTGTTAGATAATTTGGCCAGATAGTGACTAAACAGACATTTATATAAATGAACATTTTTGAGATTGCCACTTTAAGGGGTTTGTACTGGTGAATTTTTCTGTTTCTCTGAATATGGCAATAATATTCTGAAGCTGCTCTTAGTCAGGATTATTACTATGATTATGTGGCCAATTTTTATTTTTTTTTTTTAAGATTTATGGAAAGTTTTCCGTTATCCCACAACATCAACATCACAACAAAGTTCATGTAATTTCCTTCAGTCATGCTTAATAAATCTGTCAACATCTTTTAATAAATAAACGCACTGTGTGATTGAACACATTTGAAGCTAAAATAATGTCAGCTAGGTCTCTGATCGCTGTGAAGAGTTAAAGAAGGACAGAAAACACTTCTAAGCACATAAACATGACAAACAGTGCAGTGGTGATGGAGTTAATCCAGAAATGTCATTAGTGCGCAAGCTGTTGAGCAGCAGCGGCACGCAAACACACAATATATTGTAAATAAGTGCAGATAAATTAAACATTATTGCCGTTGTTATTCCGCTTCTTCTAAAATAGTTTGCTTACCCAGCATTTGACATATGAGAAGAGTGGGGCAACACTGTGGCCAAAACATGCATCTGCATTTGTACTGTAAATGTAGCTCTTTTCTCTTTCTGCTTCTTTGCAACCTTTTGAATTGAAAATGAACGGCTTTAACTGGTCTCTTCTTTTAGATCTACCTCAGGGGACACTGACACAATGCGCTCTGGGGAAGTTATGGCATAGCAACAGGTGTGCCAGTGCCACCCAAAGAGGCAGCTAGCAAACCAAAAAATCAGATGCAGAATGAATTTTTAGTTATAGTCTCACTAAAACAAGTTACTATTACTGAACAAAACAACCCGCCACCATCAATCTACAGCCGTTCTATATTTCTACTAGTGGAAGTTGGCAACACTACACACACATCTAGCAAGAAAAAAAGTCATGAGCAGTCATTGCGTGCAGCCGGTTGTTGTGCCAAAAAGCGATCGTCTGCCAAAAACTGATTGCAGCTCCTACTTTGTGACTGAAAGTTTTTTTCTGCCTCAGAACAGTTTGATTTCATTCATGAGGATTATATTTGAAAGATTATAGCCCAGTCTGTCCTTTTTACCTGCTGAAATTCCTTTAAAGGGCCATTACAAGACAGTTTTCACCTGCCAAAAACTGATTGCAGCTCCTAACTTGTGACTGAAAGTTTTTTTTCTGTCTCAGAATAGTTTGATTTCATTCAAACTGTATTGTATGGCTTGTAATGGTCCTTTAAAGGAATTTAATCCTCATGAATTAAATTAAAAAAAAAAGCCACAACTTTTTATAAATATATACTGAGGTGGCAGCTGGGGTGGCTGAATTAGTGTTAAAACTGGCCAAAAATTTTGGATCGCTCTCTCTTCGGGCGCTCGCATGAAGGGCCTCTCCATCTAAAAGTCACAGGCTGAATTTCATTTCCAGTCCGCCCACGGATCATGTGGCACACACAGTTTTTTTTCCTGGCTACGGTAGTGCAGGGAAGGAAGCAAAAACTATGAGCTTTGATATGATTTCTATGTACATGCTTGCTTTAAGTGTTTTGTATTTGAACACAGGTTACAAGTTATGTCATCTTCAGGTCTTCTAACATTACAGTGTGTTCCCTTTAACTCTGCTGTATCATACTGACTTTTATCATTGGGTTGCATTACGAAAGTCACACCGACATGTTCTCCTTTAAATCAAACAAATCAATTTCACTTCGGTTTCATTC
>CAKAOH010025916.1:0-22513 GCA_916701665.1 Sebastiscus tertius | reverse complement strand
ATATATATATATATATGTGATAATATATGAAATAAAACAGTCATAGTAAAAAAAAAATAATAAACATAAATAAATTGTTAGAGGTCTAGGTCAGTACACCCTATCATCTAGGGTACTAACATGCATAAAACAAGCACAGGAGTTAAGCCGAAGAGTTGAACACAAAGACAAATGATCGTGATCTCAGTATTTCTAAAAATCATGGCTATGGCAGGGCCGTGATCTGGAGTAAATAAAAAATGTCACTTCAATGCAAAATGGCTAAAAAAAAGCATTGCAATTCAATTTAGGAAGGTACACTGAGAAGGTATAGGCCAGGGGTCAGCAACCTTTACTATCAAAAGAGCCATTTTAGGCAAATAAAAAAAAAATCTGTCTGGAGCCGCAAAACATTTGAGCATTGTGATGAAGGTAACACAGCTTATAGTCTAAGTATATAGTATATAAGTCTAATGCAGTGAGGGCCAAAATGCAAATGCACGACGGCGTATTAGGGCCGGGGAAAAGAAATCTGAGATTTCCAGAATAAAGTCATAATATTACAAGAAGAAAGTCATAACTTTACGAGAAAAAAAGTTGTAATATTACGAGAAAAAAGTCAGAACTTTACGAGAAAAAAGTCTTAATATTACGAGAAGAAAGTCATAACTTAAAAAAAGTCATAATATAACAAGAATAAAGTCATAACTTTACGAGAAAAAAAGTCAGAATATTAAGAGAAAAAAGTCAGACGTTTACAAGAAAAAAAGTCGTAATATTATGAAAATAAAGTAATGATATTATTATTATTCTCATAATACTACGACTTTTTTTCTCGTAAACCTATGACTTTATTCTCATAATATTACGACTTTTTTATTCCCGAAATCTCAGATATATTTTTTTTCCTCAATGTGGCAATACTCCATCGTACCGTCGTACCATAGACCTATAACAATGATAAATAAAATTCAAAATGTAAACAAAAAAAAACAGTTATTCATTTCCACAATCAGACCCCTGGTATAGGAACCGCAGGGCTGGTTTTATTTTGAAAGTCCTCAGCGGAACTCCTCCAGGGCGCTGCAGGTAATTGACAGCCGGCGAGGCTTTGAAAGTGTTGAGTGACTTCAGTCCAGGAGAGAGACCATGTCCGCCGTCATAGGCAAACTGTACTCACCTCTGCTCTCATTTAACACCAATTCTCCATGAAATAACAGTAACAAGGGGCCTGAAGGATGGCCAACTCGGTGAGTAGCCAGCTGCAGGATTTGCTTGCCCTGTCTGGTCTTAATTGGACTATATTTTTGGACATTTTTGCCATTTTGTGTCACACCGGAGGAGTCGGTGGTTTTTCCAGGATTTTCCAGCCGTGCACAGCTAGCTAGAGCTGCAGATACGTGCAGCGACGTCCTCAATGAATAATGCAAAAAAAAAATCTGCAGAAAAATGGCAGTTTTAATATATATATTTTTTATTTCTAATGCATAAATTAAGGCAATTTCCATCATTTAATTGGGCATTACATGCAATGCATACATTGGATAAAAAATGTCAACTTCTCTTCTCTAACTTTTCAAGGATATTTAGTTATTTTGCATTACATTGGTGTGTAGATTTGTCAAAAAGGAAAAGCTTCATTAAATTAGAAGATTTTTGAATGGAGTTTTGCATGATGTTCTCCATACAGGAGACAAGGGACATGTACTTTGTAAAAATGAGTGAAAGCAGTGGAAGTGTTAAACTGGAAATTATTTTTATATTCTCAAACACCTGTGTTGGTCTGTTCAAAGTTTTTTTTTTTTTTTTTTTACTAATGCATAAATTAAAGCAATTTCCATTCTTTAATTCAACATTACATGCAATGCATACATTGTCAACTTCTAACTTTTCTAGGATATTTATTTATTTTGCATTACATTGGTGTGTAGATTTGTCAAAAAGGAAATGCTTCATTAAATGAGCAGATTTTTAAATGGAGTTTTGCATGATGTTCTCCATGCAGGAGACATATAATGGGCTGCTTTGCAAAAATGAGTCAAAGCAGTGGAAGTGTTTTTTTGTTGTTTTTTTTTTTACTTTTCTTGAATTTTAGTAGTAATCCAACATATTATGAATATACCTAAGGTAATAATTAAAAAAAAAAAAATCTGTAGATTTGTCGAAAAAGGAAATACTTCATTAAATTAGCAGATTTTTGCATGATGTTCTCCATACAGGAGACATATAATGGGCTGCTTTGTAAAAAATGAGTGAAAGCAGTGGAAGTGTTGGGCTGTCTGTTAGAAGTTCTTTTTTTTTTTTTTTTTTTAGTTTTCTTGAATTTGAGTAGTAATCCAACATATTATGAATATACTTAAGGTAATAATAATATATATATATAGACATATAATGGGCCGCTTTGCAAAAATGAGTGATAGCAGTGGAAGTGTTGGGCTGGAAATTATTTTCATATTCTGAAACACGTGTGTTAGTCTGTTAGAATTATTATTTTTTTTTACTTTTCTTGAATTTGAGTAGAAATCCAACATATTATGAATATACTTAAGGTAATAATAAAAAAAGTCAGGTTCATGCAGGTGTGTAGATTTGTCGAAAAAGGAAATGCTTCATTAAATTAGCAGATTTTTGAATGGAGTTTTGCATGATGTGTTCTCCATACAGGAGAAATACTGTATGATGGGGCCGCTTTGTAAAAATGAGTGAAAGCAGTGGAAGTGTTGGGCTGGAAATTATTTTCATATTCTTAAACACGTGTTTTTTTTTTTTACTTTTCTTGAATTTGAGTAGTAACCCAACATCACTGTGTTTCTGCAGGGTGCTGTTCAGGTGAAACTAGAACTTGGTCATCGTGCCCAGGTCAGAAAGAAACCCACCGTGGAAGGCTTCACCCACGACTGGATGGTGTTTGTCCGAGGACCAGAGCACAGCAACATTCAGCACTTTGTGGAGAAAGTAGTTTTTCACCTGCACGAAAGCTTCCCTAAACCAAAAAGAGGTAAGACAGCTATATATATTTGCACTAATTCTTCAAGGCATGCTGGGCTTCCTATGTTGAGGGCACAGGAGAGCAAATTGAGTTCTAGTAGCTGACCTCTGACCTCTGACATCTATGGAGGGTGGCAGAAAAAAGTGAATTTACAGTTAGAATAAATTGCTCAAATGCATATTGTGGAGAAAAGACAGGTTTTTTTTACTCTGTGAGCAGAAACAGTAGTGCATTTGATGTCCTGTTGCAAAGTGTTGGTGGTACTATACAGTGGCAAATGAAACAAGTCATGCGTGTCTCAGAGGACAAAATGGAAAGGTTGGAAATAATGTTTAATGATGCAAAATACATTTTACGGTGTGTTTGGAGCACTTTCTTCTAAATGTCACTCCATACAGATGTGTTGCTTTGAAATATCATACTTGACTTTGCTTTTTAGTTAAGAAGCAGACAAACCTTGTATGTATGTATGTATGTATGAGCTGCTTGATTTGGGGTGCTGTGAAGGTAAAACAGTGACAGGTGTGATTTGTGTTGGGGTTTGGTTGGTTGCAGCCGGCCTGCAGGCACTCAGCTCCCTAGCCTGAAACACACTGCTAAATAGGAAGTCTTTAAAGTCAAGGTTGGACTGATAATTGCTATTCAGCATGAACTTGTTCAGTCTCCCCACCACAAAAGGATGTATCACATACTCCACACAAAAGTAGATAGCTACTTAAACACGGTGCAATAACAGCAATCTTGCAGCTTCCAAGATTATTTTTTGTGTGATGTTTTGTTCGGAACAGTTTAAAATCCAGCAATGTCCAGTTTCCAATCATATATAGACAAAGACGAGCTTCAAATCCTGAGTCTGAGAAGCTGGAACCAGCCAACATTTTGCTTGAAAAAACTTGATTGATTATGAAAATAGTTGCAGATAAAATGTTTTTTGATTTAATTAGTTGAATAATCGATGAAGCTCTGGATGAGTCTGATAAATTCTGGGTTGATGAGACATGAATATATCTATGTGCACTTACACTTGATCAGTGTATGCTGTGTTCTGATTGGCTGGTTTGCAGTTTGTAGCTGTTGCAGGCTGATTCTAGTTGCCACAGCTCTATATCAGCCTTCAATAGTCGTATCTCACACTGATTTTTCACCATGTTCCTGTCATGATTGTGAGCTTTGTTCTTGGTCAAGCCCAAAGTCCCACAGTGTATAAGGGCCTTTTAGTCTTTGTGGTCAATCATGCATCATGGCGTGTGAGGTGAATGAGTCCAAATAGAACATCTGGCCAGGAAGGGATCAATTAGAATATCTTCTGCTGAAGGATTTTTTTGACCCCCACTTCAGCCCTTTTGTGAGTTTAGGGGTGGTTTGGTGAGACTAACGCTTGGCATCGGTCCAATGTTAATTCCTCTCGTTGCTCCACATGTAATTACACAGGAGTCAGGTTGCACATAAACATTTGATTTATAGTCCACTCTATAACCAATAACATCGTGGCAACTTCTCTCTGGTGGTTTTTCTTTTTTTGTACTTCTGTAAAGTAGGACCAATATGTCAGCCTGGCAGTTTGTGCCTTTTAAGAAAATATCCAAGTCAGTAATGAGCAGTTTGATGCATACTACTGGCCACAGCTGCATGCAGACTGTCTGGAGTAGGGATGCATTGATACTCAACTAGCTGGATCAGATATTGGTGACAATGGGGCCGATCTATTCAATTCAATTCTATTCTGTTGCTGCATTAAAAAGGTTTACTTATCTCTGTATGCCTGTTGCATCTGTTTTGGCCAAAACATTAAAAGTGATTTTTAAACATACCTTACCAACCTTTTAAACATATGAAAATTATGTTTTTGATCTGCTGGGAACACCTGAATGGTCTGAAAGTCTCACCTTGATTAAACAGCAGCTTAGAAGTTGATGGACTTCAAAGCTGTCAAAAGATTTGAAAGCGTATTCTTTCACAACAATGACCCGCTGGCTGTACATTATACCGCTTATTACACAGCTACTAACTCAAGAAATCAATATTTTGACACAAAAACGGTCCGCCAGAGTCCAAAATCAGAGCTGCGCCCATAGCAACGGTCTGTTATACATAGCAACGGTCTGTTGAACAGAAATTACAGACTGCAGAATGCCGTGATTTACCAATCAGAATCGAGTATTCAACACAGCCGTGTAATAAAGCTTGTTAATTAAACACTGGTATCACGGTATCGGCCGATACACAAAGCCCAGGTATCACTATCGTGACTGAAATCGGATCGGTGCATCGTGCATCCCTAGTCTGGAGTACCTGCCATCAAGTTAGACTTTTTACATGAATGTACCTAGGACAACCAACAACCAACGCTTATTTTCATTATCAATTAATCTGCCAGTGATTTTCTCCAATAATGCCAAAATGAAATTAGGGAAACATAATACTTAATTGCTCATGCGTGGAACTGGCATATTGTCTATTGGTGATATCAGACTTAAACTTTATGGCCCTATGAAAAGGATTCCCCTTTCACTTTCTACTGCTCATCATGAACGCCACACAGGATGGTGTCAGAACTAACCTCCTTTTAACTGGCCTCTGATAGACAAACTGAATAGATGGGTTGTTCCATGTAGAGCTGAAACCATTAGTCAATAAATCACTTAGTCAACTGACAGAAAACCGATCAGGCAATAATGTTGATAAGCATTTTTTGAGTCATTTTGTTAGAAAAAACAAACAAGAACGTCTGGTTCCAGCTCATATCTAATATGGTTACTGCTTTCTTTTACAAGTTTTCTTCAGTTGTTTGGACAAAGCAAGATATTTGAAGGTGTCACCTTGGTCTCTGAGAAGCTGCGATGGGCAGTTTTTTCCACTACTTTCTGATATTTTATAGACAAAACAATTAGACGACGAATCAATAAAATAACCAGCAAATTAATCGATAATGAAAATAATGGTGAGTTGCATTATTTGTTTGGGATAAAACATGATTTACAAGTTTGAGGTGAGTCAGGAGGATTCAGGATTCAGCAGTCTTGAAATACTTTTGTAATACAGATTGAATTAACTGTGATCTTTTCCCCCTTTATAAAATCAAAAACAGGCCTTTGTGAGTCTTTAAGATGTACACTTAAACTAAGATCAGTCAGAGTTCTTTGTTACCCATCAGTAAAACATTGTCATTTGAAAAGATTGAAGCTCTGTTATAAAGAATAAGGAGAACAAAGCACTTTTTGCTTGAAAGAATCACTGCAATCATCTTTCTTCTTTTGCCTGAACAATTTGTTTTTACACTTTATTATCTTGTAAAATGGAAATTATGGTAGAATAGAAAATGCCTTTTGAAATACTCTCCATAGTGCTTTCTCAGCAGGAGACCAAGAACACAAACTGTTTCTCTTTCTGAAATATGTAAATATGTAAAATTGTATTACTATGTACGGTAAAATATGCCTGGACTCTTCATGATGATGACGACGTTTAGCCATAAAAAGAAGGTTATCATTTGTTCACTTCACCTGCCAAGGCGCAGAAACTAAGCAACTTCTTGGCTATATGCATGATGAATGATTTTGCAAGACTGTCCTTTCCTATGTGGGACATCAAATGTGTTTTAAGTAGGGCTGTCAATCGATTAAGATATTTAATCGTGGTTAATCGCATTCAAATAGCTGTTCAAAATGTACCTTAAAGGGAAGTTTGTCAAGTATTTAATACTCTTATCAACATGGGAGTTGGCAAATATGCTGCTTTATGCAAAAATGTATATATGTGATTACTGGAAATCAATCAACAACACAAAACAATGACAAATATTGTCCAGAAACCCTCACAGGTACTGCATTTAGCATAAAAAATATGCTCAAATCATAACATGGCAAACTGCAGCCCAACAGGCAACAACAGCTGTCAGTGTGTGTGGTTGGTACCAATGGTATTCCTTAGGTTTTCTAGTTTCATATGATGCCAGTATCTTCACTCTAGCTTTAAAAGTGAGCCCGCTACAACCTAAAAATCACAGGTTGCGTTAATGCGTTTAAAGAAATTAGTTGCGTTAAAAAATTAATTTGCGTTATTATCGCGTTCACTTTGACAGCCCTGGTTTTGATCAATATTGTGAACAAAAGTTCCACCGCTAGAACTGTTTCTGTGATCCAGGAACCTTTTTCATGCAACAGGAACCTACAGTACTTTATTTTTTTTTTAGGAAGTCAGGAACCTTTTAGGATTCAGGAACTCTGGAAACTTACCTTGCATTTACCAGGGACTGGTACCAGGGTTTAAATGTAGTTCCTTGCCTTTCGACAGGTTTAGACATGATAGAACGCAGAAAGAAGTTATTTTAGAAGGTATTTTAGTTCCTACAATAGTTCCTGGACTACTTGTTGGAAAATGGCCATTACTGTATGCCTGTTGCATCTGTGAAACATGTGAAAATTATGTTTTTGATCTGCTGGGAACACCTGAATGGTCTGAAAGTCTAATGTGGCAGGTACAGTACATCACCTTGATTAATCAGCTGCTTAGAAGTTGATGGACTTCAAAGACGTGTTTTGAGACCAGCCCAGTGCACACAGCAAGTTGAAGATGTTATCCTGTATTCATTTAACCCCAGTGCCTCCAAGCAGTCTATAAATCAAATTCCTATCTGCTGATATGGAACCTGCGAGCTTAAAGTTCCTTCTAAAGAGGCCAAATGAAGTTTGGCTTCTTCACATCGCATCCTTTTCTATGGAGCCCGCAATCTTGATAAATGTGATGCGTTGCTTGGAAGATGAAGGCCAGTATGTGTGTGTGTGTGTGGGAAGTCTTTGGGGCATGTGTGTGTTTTTACATGGTGACAAATTGTGAGCCAAAGAGCCTCCTGATCTGTTGGCTCTCCAGATGCACTTGAGTGTTTTTCTAGTTGAAACACAGCCCAGTGTAATAGATCACAGAGAATGGCCGTGTTGTTTCATTTGTTAAAAGTGCTCTGGAGAATGTAGCATTTCATTACAATTAACCCCTTAAAATACCAACAAGCCGCTATTTCTGTCTTTCAGAGGTTGCGCCAAGCTGAGTTTTTCAAGCTAGAGTGAAGATACTGATATTCTAAAACTAGAAAAACAGAAGTAATCCATTGGTACCAACCATGTCATACTGGTTTGTCGTTGAAAAACTGTCATGGCCATTTTCAAAGGGGTCCCTTGACCTCTGACCTCAATATATGTGAATGAAAATGAGTTCTATAGATACCCACGAGTCTCCCCTTCTTTACAGACATGCCCACTTTATGATAATCACATGCAGTTTGGGGCAAGTCATAGTCAAGTCAGCACACTGACACACTGACAGCTGTTGTTGCCTGTTGAGCTGCAGTTTGCCATGTTATGATTTGAGCATGTTTTTATGCTAAATGCAGTACCTGTGAGGGTTTCTGGACAATATTTGTCATTGTTTTGTGTTGTTAATTGATTTCCAATAACAAATATATATACATACATTTGCATAAAGCAGCATATTTGCCCACTCTCATGTTAATAAGAGTATTAAATACTTGACAAATCTCCCTTTAAGGTACATTTTGAACAGATAAAAAATGTGTAATTAATCATGATTAACTATGGACAATCATGCGATTTAAGTATTTTAATGGATTGACAGCCGTAAATTAAACTAATGTCACCCACAAGTCCACTCTTTCTCCACCAGATTGAGAAATAAATGGTCGTACGGTAAATTCTACATTGTTTGATTAGAGATATATTTTATTGCCCAGGAGTTTGTTTTTATGATGATGTATGGTCATTTACTGTTTTGCATTCAGTGATTTCCTGTGCCTTTTTGATAATGTGACTTCACACATTATCAAAACATTCTTCAGCCAATCCAATAAGTCCAGTTTGTAGATGTTGTTGTTGTGTTGTAGCCAGGCTTGTGTGTTTGACACCGTCGGTACTAACAGTCTTACTGAGTGGTCCAGCGGAGCCACAGCTGGCTACACACATGCAGGAAGTTTAAGGGGTCAGTGTTGCCAAGGATACTCTCACACTCTTTAATTTTGTCCATTTTGCAGCTGTTGAAGATTACACTTCCTCACTTTAGAAGGAAGCTTTTTACTCACCTGCATGTCTCACATGGTGACTCGCCATCCACTCTAAAACAAAATGGGAGGCATTTAAACATGTCAAGTAAATCCATCAAAAGGAATTGAGTGCTATACTTTTATTTTTAGACCTGCAGTCTGTGCTGTGTATGGATTAGCATTTTACTACTTTTCCTTTTTTACTTTTATGGACCGTAGGAATATTTGCACCATGTTAGGAAAGTAGCTATTATTGGTTACGTACTGTGTAGCCTTGGAAACCTGACATTAAGTGTGAGGAGGAGTGGGACGGCACTGAGAGGAAAGATTCCATCTCAAACTGAATGGACTGACACATCATTTTTACTTTTAATATAATCCTTAAAGACTTTGTTCCGATACATTTGAATTAGGGCTGGTGATCGATTCAAATATTTAATTGCGATTAATTACTAATTAATTACACTTTTTTTTTTTATATGTTCAAAATGTACCTTAAAGGGACTATTTGTAACTTTCAGAAATGTTTGTTAACAGCGACACCTGTGGCCGTTAAGTCAATGAAAATCAGCATCGCGCTCACACTTGCTCGCTCTACATAGACATGAACGAGCATCGCTCAAAACAGTGAGGCGACACATGTCAGCTAAAACCACAATATCACTCTATATTTCAGCTGCTTGGCAGTAATGTTAGCTGACCAGACGAAGGTCTCTCCGTGAATCAATGCTGATACTAGTGTTGGCTTTTCCTGCTTCAGGCTCCGGGGCTGAAGCAGGAAAAGTGGGTTGGCTGAAGCAGGAAGAGAAACGTTATCGTCTCCGACCGCAGCCGCAGCAAGAAACCGGCACCCGGTCGGAGACGATAATGTTACTCGCTGCGGAGCCCCGTCACTTCACAAGACACTGGAAACCTCTGTTGGTCTGGAGGAGCTGCAGCATTTCTTTCTGCACAAACGTCCACTGTACATTCACTAGATATTCTCAGAGCTACTAACTCTTCTGCAGTGTGTAGTGTGCACGCATGAACGTGACGTGGAGCGAGAACGCTCGCGTTGTAGAGGAGCGGTCTGAACAGCACAGCCACACGCGAGCATATGCGAGCGCGCATTGGATCCCGACCCGGTAGATTTATACCTGTAAAAAGTTACAAACAGTCCCTTTAAAGGGAGATTTGTCAAGTATTTAATGATGAGTATATAATAATAAAATATGACAGACTGCAGTTTAACAGGCAACAACAGCTGTCAGTGTGTCAGTGTGCTGACTTGACTATGACTTGCCACAAAACTGCATGTGATTATCATAAAGTGGGCATGTCTGTAAACGCGTTATTATCACATTAACTTTGACAGCTCTACGATGTGTACAAAATAGAATCCTTAAAAACTTGAATCCAATACATTTGAATACAAACCCTTTGTGCTGAGATATCTCCATACTCACATAACTGACAGCAGTGTTTGATAAATGGAAGTTAGGTGAACTTGGCTTCATGATTCTGCAACGAGGACGGCAGCAGGAAAGTGTTTGTTATGTGGACCAGAAATCCCCGATGGCCTGTCAGGGATTTCAAAGGAAGGGGAGCTAGTGAAAATAGGGAGCTGTAATCATATTTCAAACTCCCCTGTACAGATTTAAAAATGCAATGAAATCTATCATTGCCACTTGCCAGGTTTAATTTAAGAGGCGTCTATTGTTTAGTTTGGTGTCAGCCACGCTTTATCTGCTCTTGTAAAGACGCTGACGACAGGTAGGCTCACATGGCACGCCGATAGGATTTCAAACAGCTTTTCCACATCAGTTTGTTTCCTTATTGCTCCATCGGCTGTTCCTCTTATCAACATGTCACACGAGGTGTAGCAGTCAAAACATAGAAAGCAGTTAGAAGGAGAAAGTGATAAGAGACGGTGAGCGTAACTTCCTCACCAGCGTTCCTCCCACACTCTCAGTGATTTGTTGTGCAGCTCAGAGAAGCTGCCAGACACACATTAAGATTAATGACGAATCAGTCAGTAAAGCTGCCACTGCGCTTCATTATTGCCATGCGGTTAACGGGCCAGCGTTGAGGCGTTGCCATGGAGACGGCCTAATGGCAATGCCGTTTGAACAAATGGAGGTAAAGAAGCTCTTTGGAACCAGTGAAGGGGGTGCTATTTTGGCAATAGGCGGCAGCGGCTCATGCTGCTTAAGCACCTCATTTGGAGCCTCGGCTGCCATTTAATCTACTCTGGAGATGGCATCTCTTCAAAGGTGTTTGTGATATTTCAGAGGATTGTCACTTTTATGGAAAGATGTAAGACGGTGTAATGGGAAAGAAATGGGCGAGCTCGGTGAAAAGGAGTTTCGGATTTGTGGTCTGTGCAGTGCAGGGAAAGATACACAAGAGCCGAGGTTCTTTTTGTGTTTTCTCAGACCAAGGTGCTCTTTGTTACGGAGAAAAACACTTGAAACCAAGATTTCTCCTGCTTGAAAAAGAGGGTTGTGGTGGTGTTTCAGCTTGCATGGCCTGGCTCTCTAGTATTCCAGTGTTGTGCTAGTTTAGAAAAGATAATAGTTTTTACGAGAAGTTTTTTGCTTGAAAAGCGCGCCCTGCTGGGTTCTTAAACAGTGTTATTGGATTGACATCGCCTCTTAACCTGCTTATAATATAGCTACCATAGTGACCTTGATTATGAGACACCCCCTTTTCTTCAAGACTCTCTTTTTGAAAAACATTTTATAAAAAAAAGGAATTAAATCTGACCAGAATGCCTCAATAACAGTAACACAATGAAAAAAACAAAGATAAGCTGATATACTTTGTTTGAATAGGCCAAAAATTACTGTACCCTACTGGTATGCCAATTTCTAACATAATTTAACACTTAAAATAGAACCATAGGTTATATTTAATTAGACTCTGCCTGTCTCTTTGATCACCATGATCTTAAAATTGGAATTATTCTCCTCTTCTCTTCTTGGTTTACTGACCTACTTTTAACCCACTGAAAATGATGGTGGATCATCTGACTGGCATTAACATTATTGTCTTTCGAAAGGCGTTGCTGGTTTCAGTTTTTAAGATAGTGGAAATACTATATCATATGAATCTTGAGATTGCGATGAATCCGTTGATACCGAACATGTCATGCTAGCTTACTGGGAAAGGGGCTAAATATTGCTCCAAAATGTGAGCTGTCTTTACCGCGAGGTCCACAACACCTCAGTGGCAAACGGCAGAGTTATGGCCAAGCTGTTGGTGCCTTATTCACAGCGTGTGATGCGCGTATGCCAAGTGGCGGCGTTGTTTATATAAGGAGAGTGGATAATTCCTAGACTGTAGATTGTACGACTGTAACTAAGGAGAACCCGTACCCGTACCCATATTACCATTCGGTAACAAGTTGATTTACATTGTGAAGTGTTCAAGCTGTACTCAGTAAAAATGTATTGGGCGAAGGTAAATTATAACACTAATCATGATGTGTTCAAATGTAAACTTGTAAAATGGAGTTAGTTTAGTAGTAGCTTGGCCTCATGCATGCAAGGCAGTGTACAGTGTCTGCTCATTTACACAGGGCAGTGGATAATTCCTGGAAGACTGCAGCTTGTGCCCGTTTATACAGGGCAGTGAATAATTCCTGGACAACCGCAGCGTGTGCTCATTTACACAGGGCAGTGGATAATTCCTGGAAGACTGCAGCTTGTGCCCGTTTATACAGGGCAGTGAATAATTCCTGGACAACCGCAGCGTGTGCTTATTTACACAGGGCAGTGAATAATTCCTGGACGTTGGCAGCACATCCCTGTAACTTACTGGAAAACTATAACATCCTCCAAACGACAGCGGCTGATGAGCTGTACATCCAGGGGCTAACCCAACATGGTTTGGCTAACAGATCACAACTGTCCCGCTGCCAAAGCTGTCCTGGTGGTGCTCACTCCTTTTTGAATTTATGTTCCACAAGTGCCAAGTTATAGACCTAATCAGAGTGCATGAGAGCTAATTCACAGGGTTCACAGGGCGTACAAAACCAAACTTGAACAGTTAAGGACGAATACACACACTGTTACACCCATATTAGAAATTCAGTCTCGCTCTTATCTTCTTCTCCTGTTCTGTGTCGAGGATGAGCACAGGCACATCTGTTTAACAGCAGTAACTCATCGCTTGATGGGTTCCTCCCAGTAGGGAAGTTTGTGAATGATCTATTTATGTGATCCCATGAAAAATGAGTGTAATTGCCTTTACAATTTTATGCATCCCTTATTTTTACGACAGGACTTGCCCCATCCTGTATGCTTTCTATAGAGGCTTGTCCCGCTATCGTTGTCTTATTTGCCACAAAGCTGTAACGGGCTCATTACTGCTCTCATGACGTGAAACTTCAGAAACTGTGAGTTTACAACTTAGAAGCGATCTGGAGCTTCAAGTTTACACCTCCAGTCTGAGGTTTTTCAAAAAGGTCTCCTCCGAGATATAGAAAATCACTTCCTTACACTCACACTTACTTAGAGGATCTCCTTTCCTTAAAGAAAGAGTGTTCTGTTCTGTTAGCCAGATTGGCGACAGTATAAGCCCCTTACATTGCACACACACACACACACACACACACGAACACACACAGATTGATGCCTTAATGATTGGGCCAACATGTTAGCCTCTGGCCATCTCCAGGGCTCTGTGGAGCGCTCGCATGAAACCTTTTAACTCCCCTCATCCTCCGCTCAGGCTTAATTTGTGGCTTGTGTGCACATACCACATAAGTCAAGTCACTGCAGTGACCTATACACAAGATACAGATCCTCAGGCTGAAATATGTCTCAGAAGCTGCAGTGCATTCCTTTCCTCTTTGCTGTGGCTTTGTTAATGTGATCTCCCTGAGCTCTGATGATACCAGTATTGATATCCCTGCAGGAGATGAAGGATGCTTTCCTGTGCATGTGTGCATATATGTGGTTTCTTTTGTCTTTGTGTCTGCCTAAATAAAGTGTCAAAAAGCAAAAGCGTAGTGACATCATCATAACTTTTTACAGAGAAGGATGCCACATTTCAAGTGGGTTAAAGATGCACCTCTCTTCTATTATTCAGTCGACTGTTCAACAAGTGATTACAATACTGGGATGTTATTTAAATTCATTCATCCCATGCGTATGTGCACAGTATAAATACTTGTATTACAAGCTCCTGAGCAGCAGCCTAATGTAGTATTTCATAAAATTGTCATGATTTTCTTCTGGTATTAATGAATGCGCTCTCTGATTCATATGAGGCCGGAGACCGGGGTTTGACCACATAAGGCCGTATAACACATGGACGTAGTCCCTGTAACGTCACCCATAGGTTCCCGAAGAGCCGTCGTGAAGCTCAGATAACTTCTGTTGTGATTTGACGCTATATAAAAATAAATTGAAATGCAGGCGGCTCCGGCCGTCGCCGTCTTGGCAGTGACGACACAGCCTAACTCCAGGTTAATCCAAAAAATGGGCAAAGAGCTGGATCTGAGGCGGAGTGCTGGAGTGACGCAGCAGAGCAGACATCCAGCAGATAGCGACCTGAGAATTAAGGATAATTATGCATAACTTTAAGGCTTAATATAATTTAAACGGGTTAGTTGAAAAAAAAAAAAATTCACCCCCCGTCATGAATGGGGATATTAGCTATAGAGACCAAAACCGTTTTTTGTAACAGGCGGCACTCTTGGCACTCTCCCGTGTGCCAAGCGTGTAGGAGAACTGCTGACGTAAAAACATAAATGGCCCTATCCAGAGCTGTTATTAGAGTAGCAAAGGTCATTTAGAGAATAGCAGAGTCAGTGTGTGTACGTGGGAAGTGAGTGGTGAAGCAAGAGAGAGAGAGCGGCAGAGAATGTGTGTGAGCGAACAGAGCTAGTGGAGCAGAAGACAGAGTTAGTTTAGCTCTGAGAATATCAGTGAATGTTCAGTGGAAGTTTCAGTTTGTGCAGAAATAAATGCTGCAGCTCCTCCAGTCTTGTTTCCCGGCGGCTTGAGTGGAGTGACGGGGGTTAACTCTGGAGCGAGTAACGTTACCGGCCCAGCAGGAAAAGTTAACAGTTGTTTACCCGTTCTGGGATACTGTAGAAACATGGTGACCGGCTCCGTGAAGAGGACCCGCTCCTTATGTAGATATAATGCAAGCGGCTCATTCTAAGCTAACGAAAACACAACTATTCTTATTTTTAGGTGATAATACACTAAAGAAAATATGCTTATTAATATTATATTCCATTTCTGCCAATGGATCCCTATAAACGCTACACACTGGTCCTTTAAGTAACAGCTCTCTGCAGTAATGTGATTTCTAAAACCTGCTAGATTTCTCCTGGAGAAAGCCAATTTCTTGGCCATATAGTCTAGGGCTATAACTCACAATTATTTATTTACTCTATTAATAGTTTTTGTCCAACTGCATGACCTGATTTCTAGGAAAATCTGGTTTCTTGTGTGCATGTAAACATATCGAGTGCTTATTGTTGCATTGCCTGATGAAAGAAAGCTTTGAGGAGGAGAATTTGAAGGATTTTTTATTTCAAGAGTTCATCAAGTAATCATTTTGTTTGTTTGTTTTTTTTCATTCCCAACATTTAAATACAGAGTTTGCACCCAAAGTACGATTGTATGTGCGATCTTGGCAAATTTAAATTACAACACAAAATGCAGCTCTCGTGATTGTCTCACTTCTGAGGAGAAAGCACCATGTCAGTCAGGAGCAGGGAGTATCTCACATGTTGATACAGGATCTGCAGAAATGCTGCAAGATCTACTTCAGGATGTCAGGGGTCCAAGTTTTACAAAAAAACTACTGAGAACAACCCACAGAACACACATCAAATGACTGCGATCCAGCAGCTCTGAGATCATTCATGACTTGCGGCAGATTGTGAGTCGGTGTGTACATTAGGGACTAAGCGTTGTGAGGGTGTGTGTGTGCAGCGTTTTGGGATAAAAAAGACTAACTTTTTGGGTAAAAGGGTCCTCAGACCCCCCTCCTCGTCCCTCCCCCCTGTCCTCCAGTGTCTGGCAGAAATCAAAGAGCTGCAGGAATTTGCCAGTAATTGTTTTACGATTCCTCCGTAATCATACCTACTTGTATAGATGGAACACAAAGAAAGCAAGAGGCATGAAAGCTGCAGGCTGGCTGCTGCTGCTGCTGGCATGAAAGGATGGGGAAGGGGAGGAGGTGCAGATAGACGGGGCAGCCACCACCAAATAACAGGAACTGAGCTGTAAATGCCGGCTCTCCCTCGGTTCAGTCAATGAAAGGAGGTTTGGAGGAAGTGGTTTATTGAAGCATGGTTTATATGGGCTGTCTGTTGGCAGCTCTTTCACCCTTTCTCACTCACCCCCTGCCATAAAACATTTGTCTTTTATTTACAGCACCTCCACACACCAGGGCTGGAAGATTTGAGTCAGGGATCACTAAACGAGCCACGCTCTCCCTTTTTCGTCAATGAAATCAATAAATAAAAAAGTGCAATAATTTACCACGACTAACTGTTACTGTACCATTTTGTTACCGTGGTTGTATGTGATATATTAGTCCATCGACAGAAAATCAATAGAAAATAAACAATCATAGAAGTCACCTTTTCTGTTTGCAGCTTCTCAGATGGGAGGATTTTCTGCTGTTCTTTGCTTTTGTATCATCACTAATTGAATTTTTTTTAGATTTGGCCCCTGGGAAATTAATTGTGTTTGGTAACTTTTAGTATTTTATTCATTAATGGAAGAAACTAACTGACCGATCAATTTATAATGAACATAATCGTTTGTTGCAGCCTTAGCTAAATCCCCAGTCTTGATGCTAAACAACTTCATAGGTTATGTTTTCTGTATTAGTTTTAGGATGAACATATTATCTTAATAATAAAGAGCTTTTGATTTTATTCACAAAAGATCTGCTAACTTGTTTGCATCTGTTAAAATAAGTTATGTACTATATAACATTGTGCACTGAGGCAGTTTGAAATGGGGCTGGTGATAGCTCTGTGAGCAATGAATCCCACATTAGATGTTTTCAGTTTGGCTCAATATGTACGTGAGGGATTTGCCATCACACTTCCATACAATTGATTAACAAAAAAAACACAGAATCCTACACTCTTTCAGGCTCCCACATCGTTTAATCATCACATACTGGCATCTTATGAAACTAAATAACCTAAGGAATCCATTGGTACCAACCATGTCCTACTAGTTTGTTGAGAAGGAGGTTGCATAACGCTCCAGACTTGTGCTAAATGTTGTTGGGGAAAAACTGTCATGGCCATTTTCAAAGGGGTCCCTTGACCTCTGACCTCCAGATATGTGAATGAAAATGGGTTCTTTGGGTACCCACAAGTCTCCCCTTTACAGACATGCCCACTTTATGATAATCACATGCAGTTTGGGGCTAGTCATAGTCAAGTCAGCACACTGACACACTGACAGCTGTTGTTGCCTGTTGGGCTGCAGTTTGCCATGTTATGATTTGAGCATATTTTTTATGCTAAGTGCAGTACCTGTGAGGGTTTCTGGACAATATCTGTCATTGTTTTGTGTTGTTAATTGATTTTTTAATAATACATGGATACAAACGTTTGCATAAAGCAGCATATTTGTCCACTCCCATGTTGATAAGAGTATTAAGTACTTGACAAATCTTCCTTTTAAGGTACATTTTGAACAGATAAAAAATGCATCAGTACGGCAAAATCTGACCATTCTGGGTATCTATGGCAAAAAGGATGTAGTCACAAGATGGATTTGGAGTAGGCGAGGCTGGCTTGAAGTCGCGGGGAAGACGGGTGCTGATTGGTCAACTGGAATGACATTTCTAATCGTAGTAGTGACATAAAGCAAAAGCTGCACAGATCCATCTTGTAAGATGTGTGACTTTCTGATTGACCCCTTGAGAAGATCAGAACATGCACGCATAATGGTTCTCAAGGGAGGTGTGGGAGTCTGCTGGCAGCGCCTCGTCCCACTGTGTGTGTGAGCTGTTTGTCTGGGACCTGCTATCAGGAGCATCCCCGTGACCTCCAATTATCTAATTTCTGTTTGGTCCCTTAAGGTGGGTGCAGCCGCACATCTATGTAGTCTTAGTTAGGATGTGCATATGGTGTTGTTTATGTCTATTTTTTGTCATCCAATCCAACCTTTTATCTTTTTTTTTTTTACAAACATGCTTCTGTCTATGTTTTTCCATGCTTCACTTGCTGCTGGTTTTGGGTGCTGCTGGTTTGGGAAGAGGATTCAAATCATCCCCAGTTTAAGTGAAGATACTTAGCATGATGACAAATGAAGCATGTATGACATTTTCAACCTCTGTTTAACCTTTAACTGCCCCCAGACTTGCCCACCTGTTGGGCCACTTATCTAGTGAGTTGGCTTACAGCTCAAACTTGAACGTTTCTCGCGTTCTGGTCTTTACTCTGGGCGGATTAATCTCCACCCCGTTTGTGTTCTAGGCTCTTGTTGTTAGCTGATTAGAGCGAGTTCCTGCAGCACTGTGGAGAAAACGTTTTTAAGGGACTGTGCTCATTCAACCAGAGACACCAGCCCTCCCGAGCTGCTAATCACCACCCACCATTGTTCGAGCGGCTCGTATCATGGCTACTCAGTGGTTTTTTAGACTGCTACACTGCCATATGATTATGGTTTGTTCCAAGAAATGATTAGCACTCTGCTCCAAGTATTGATATTTTTCTTTTTTCATTATTACAAGACCGTTTCAACAGATTGATGCATGAAATGATATTTCTTTTTGTTTATCTCTTTGCAATGTTCTTTGGAGTACAACACAGACTACTGCTACTTAGACTACTATGTATTTCCTCTAACCCAGGAGCAGAATGTATGTGAGTGTCGGCGGTTCATTGGCCCTCTGCTGTATGAAGTCTATGTGGCGTGTTCATGTGCAACTTGTAACAGAACTCATGAGGCACCACATCAGTTGGTCTTTCTATGAAGTTGGTTTGGTTTGTTTATGTTTTATACTTCTGGTGAATATAATCTTATTTCCATATATGTATTTTGTATATACAGTTCCCTTTGTTAACACCTTATTTTGAAAACTGGACGTAGTCCCACGTGTCTACTTCCTCTAACTTCTCCAAGGTGGTCTCTAGCTCTTCCGTCAGCTCCGTTCTCTTTATACATCCATGGTCAGCTCCATCGGAGCCGTTTGAATGCATTTCACATAAATGTCAGTATATGGGTGCTCTACAGTTGTAGCGTCGCCCCATTTGACCACGGAGATGAGAGTGCCGGCCGGATGGACCACACGTTACCGCAATACGATAACGTTTCCTGTCCGTGACAGAATTAGCATGCAGCTTTAGCCGTGCTGTCGAGCTCAGCTTTTCCTGCAATGTGTGAAAACCAAAGTGTTTCCTTACTTTACTGCATATGTAGTGTTTACCATGTTGGATTTAAAATGTGAGGGTGCAGGTCATATCCATGCCGACCCTTCGTCGTTTTCTACTTTATTGTTTCGGCTCACTGCGGCTTGGCTGCGTTTTGTTTTGGTGATGGATATGGAACAGATATGACGCCATGTAAGAAAAAAAAATCACTATACATAGGTGAATTGTTTTTTTTCCCACCCCCTAGTTGAAATATAAACTTGCCAGTGTTCTGTGCTTCGTATGAATAACCACGCTTTTTCTCTGCACATGTGAACAAACGTCTGGCACTGATGCTGAGATGAACGGCTCCATTAGGAAGAGGAGGGATTAACAGTAAATCGGCGAGCAGGAGGAGCTCATATTTGAGCCACAAGCCTCACTAGAGAATTTCTTATGTCCAATCTTGTCTTTTGTTTTATGGTCAGGCCTGCCGTCTAGCCCGGCCTCATTACAAACCAGTCTGTGTGGAAAGGGCAAATACATAGTGACTGGCATTGTTCTGTGATTGGCATCCTGGTTTAAACCAAGGCCATGTTAATAAACCACACGGCCCTGTCTCTCTTTGAAAGCCTCTGTGACCACTGGCAGGTTTTCTGTTACAGGTCAGTGGTCACATTGTGTATCTGTGCCTCTGAGACGCTCCTTCAGATAATGGTAACCTTTTCAACCTGAACTACTGAACCCCAGCCAAGACGCTGCACTGACTTCACCTTCGCATTAGCTGCCTTTCTCTTGTGTCTTCATAAAGCTGCAGGCTTGTTCTCTCTTTTTAACCACAACTTGACCTGTCATTATTATACATCTGCGGAGAGGGAAAGATTACATTTCTTTTCAGTTGCAACACCACTAGACCGTGTTCGGTGCTGAAGTGTTATTGCTGATTTTTTTTTTTTAAATTGCTAACAAAAGGCAGGTCAGGGTGGTGCTAAACATGCAGGGTTTCCCCGAGGAAATTGTCTACTGAAGGTGTTAAGCGGCATTTTGTCTCATGTTCAATTTAGTTTCATATCTAATAATGCCTCAATAATAACCAAACTCATTAAATATATTGCTTTTCCTGTATGAAATGGAACCTTTGTGCTTTTTCCTGGAAAAGTTAATGTTTTATTGGATAAAAGTGTAATATTTAGGGCTGCAACATGCTTAGTTTTTTTTTCTCTGTTAATCATCATTAGCCTATAAAACCTCAGAAAATACTGAAAAATGTCCGTCACAATTTCAGCCCAGTTTTCTTTGACCAACGGTTTAAAAACCTGAAGATACTTGGTTTACAATTACTGTATATAAAACAAAAAAAAAATGTAAAAAATTCCCACATTGGAGAAGCTGTGTTTCGCTTGTTACTAAAACAATTAGCAATGATTAAGATTCAAATTTTAAAGTTTTATAAGTTTGACTGATATGAAATAAGAGGCTGGTATAAAAAATGGTGAACATTTACAACTATTATTTTGTCAATTAAACTGACAATTATTTTCTCAATCAGTGTTTTAAAATGTCAGTATAATAGTGGTAAATGTCTTTTCAAATTTACAGATTGGTATTGATGTTATCTGACCAAAACCCAAAGATATTAAGTTTACTTACGATCATATATGACAGTAAGTGTGTGAGTGTTCTTAAAGTTTTAGGCTGAAACCAGCGAATGTTGGTGACTGACATTAATTGATTATGAAAAGATCTATTACAGCCTCCCTGCTGAAGTCAAGATTTGCTCATTTTATGGATCCTCGAAAAGAAAGGAAACATTTTGTATTTACAGACTTTACAAAACAAAATGTAAAAAAATCGTATCCGATTAAAACACAGATGTTTAAAGTTAGTCATTTCTTACATTTCTTAGAATGCTTGTCAAAGTAGTGTTAAATTTGACAGCTATTTTTATGCCTCCGTGCCGGCGATAGCTGTGGCCGGAGGCATTATGTTTTCGGGTTATCCGTCCGTACGTCCGTCTGTACAGTTGTTGTGTTAATTGTTGTGAACGCAATATCTCAGGAACACCTGGAGGGAATTCATTTAAATGTGGCACAAACATCCACTTGGACTCGAGGAAGAACAGATTAGAATTTGGTGGCCAAAGGTCAAGGTCACAGTGACCTCATAAAAATACATTTTTGGTCAAAACTCAAGAATTGATATGCTAATGTTGACGATTTCACACAAATCTCTAATAGGATAAAAAGATAAAGTGATGACATTATATTGAACATTTCAGTCAATCTTGTGCAGCCAAAATATCACGCGGTTTCTTTCCCCCCAAGCTCTGTTGTTGTTATGATTAACTTTAACTTAAGTCGGCTCTCCTTAGCTGAGTTTTCCTCACTGTGCTCATTGTGTGCTGCCGCTGTAGTCCTGATATGTCGCACACAGAACTGCTGCATTGAAGAAAAAAAGTCTAGAATATTTTGTTTCCTCTTTTTTTCAATGAAAATAAAGAGAGATTTATTTTTTTCTTGAACAATATTACAGTTTAATTACTTTAATGTCACCGGTGCTGTCTCGTCATCGTCTCGTCTTAGTCAAAAATGGTTAGCTTTTGTTAACGTAATTAATACTTTGTCAATGAATCCCACAGAACTGTGAGGTTTTACTCGGTCAAGTGTGGATATGGACCTGCATATAAAGTACTTTCTGTTCATTGTGAGTAGAGTCCGACTGATAAATTGGCCAGGCTTTTTTTTATAATCATTAATAAAAGGCATAAAATTCGGCCTGAAATAGATAGTTAAAGTAGAGTGATGACAGGAAATTAGAGAGATGGGGAATTACATGCAACAAAGGTCCCTCACTGGACATGAACCAGGTACATTGCCGTTCACGGTCGGCACCTTAAACCACTAGGTCACCAGGGTGCCCTATATTTTTCAGCTCAAAGCAGATATGTCCTTCTGTGTGTATAATATGTCAGCTAATAAATAGCCACATATGTCAGCACAGAAATGCCAAACATCTGTTTGAGGTCAGTTAGAAACAGTGTCTCCGAGTTTATCCATCAGGGAGTGCTTACAAGATCATTTGTTAACAGGAAAATGTCCCACTCAGAAGATATCTTGGTCTCTGTTAACCAAATTCAAGTTCACTGTAGGTAGCTGCACTGAAAATGTCT
>CAKAOH010025914.1:0-44719 GCA_916701665.1 Sebastiscus tertius | reverse complement strand
TTTTTTTTTTTTTTTTTTCCACATACTATACTATGACCTTTTTATGTTTTTTTTTCAACATACTATACTATGACTTTTAAAAGCAAAAATATTGATTTCCGGGTCAATCGAGGAACAATCAAATAAGGGAATTGAATTGGCATGTACTCTCACACACACACACACACACACACACACGCACACACGCACACACGCACACACACACACACACACACACACACACACACACATACACACTTTGTAACTCTGTCTCATTGTGTGTGTCCAGGTGTCCTGTGGGATGGACAGGATACAGATGTGAAATTGCAGTAGCTACAATGGATACTTCTACTTCCAGTGGAAGTAAGTCACACAGTTCGGAGAGTCTTGTTAGTAAAACATGAACTTTCATGCTCTTTGCTCACATTATTTGCTCACTTGCAGGTACTTCCTCCATCGTCATCCCAGTGCTTCTGCTGCTGTTACTGGCACTGCTAGTGGTTGGTGCCATCTTGTGGTACAAGAGGAGAATGCGCGGGTGAGTCCTCGTTCCAGACACTTTTGATTCACACTCCATTTTTCCATCTGCTCCTCACACTATCTTCTACCTAGCTTCTCTTTCTCTCTTACCTTTTGATAACCATCTATTTCCTGTCTCCCAGGTCTCTATGGCCGGGCAAATCTCGTTCTCAATGCTCGCGGTAACTTCATAGGGTTACATAATTCACCTGTTGACCCACAAATCCTGTCCCCTCCCTTCCCTAATATCCAGTCAGATTGGCCATGCTGTTTGTCATTCCATCTGTCCACTCTGTTGATCATCGTAGAGATCTGTTTGTCTTTGCTTGCTATCTCCTGTTTGCCTCCCACTGGGTTTCCCACCCAGCAACACAGGGACATATTAACTCTTATCTGATATAGCTTTGCTGATGATGCACAAATACTTTAACTGTTTCGTCCTTCCATGCCTTCCCTTGTTTACATGTGTAAATGTTAGGCTTACGTTAAGTGCTTGCATCGTTAAAATATACAACTGTGCATCTATGAAAAATGTTTATGTGCTTGCAAACAGATGAATATTTGCAATGTGAAAATCCAGCATTCTCCACATTAGACATGCTGCAGTATATTTTCTGGGTTTCATCAAATGACCTTTTGTCAAAAGCTCATTTGACAACCTTTAATATATGTTGTCTTGATTGTGTGAAATGTATGTTGCTGGTGCTGAGTCAGTACCTGGTTTATGCCAAGTTGTGATCATTTTAATAATAATTTTAAGGTTTCTCCCATAAATAGTTAATGATCTTCTTTTTTTTATTGCTTAGATCGTTAATCAGTTTGTTGATCTTTGTCTGTCTGCAGTGCGAAGGGCTTCCAGCACCACCGAATGACAAATGGAGCCATGAATGTCGAGATTGGGAACCCTGCTTATAAGATCTATGAAGGAGACCCTGACGATGATGCTGGGGAGCTCCTGGATTCAGACTTTGCTTTGGACCCAGACAAGGTAATGTAGCTAAAGCACACAGCACAACATTAGAAACACGACAGGACATATCAAGCCGAATAACAAACCAAAACTATCTGCAAGGGTTCTAGTGTTTTTTTTTTGGGTGAACTGACCCTTTAAGAGACTAAATGTTTTTTGTGATTTGAATGACCTGACCTTTTCAAGCACATTTAAAAGAATCTGTCACCATGTAATTTTCTTTGCTCCGCAGCCCACCAACTTCACCAACCCAGTGTATGCCACCCTGTACATGGGCGCCCACAACAGCCGCAACTCTCTGGCCAGCACAGATGAAAAGAAGGAGCTTCTCTCCCAGGGCGACGAGGACATGAGTGACCCGCTGGCGTAGAGCTTGGCATGGATTGAACTCTGCCAACATTGCCCTGCCCAACCCAGTGCTGAGCCAACGAGCGCTCTCAATCGTATGCCTTTACCAACTGAAAAGAAAAGCAACAAAAAAAAAAAAAGCGAGAACACTGTATAAAATGTATAAAATGAAGGACTACTTTTTTAAGTGATTGCAGTATTATATTTTGTTCTTTGACAAAAAAAAAATCCTCTGGTGACGAAAAGGAACCATTTTATAGACATTTATTCAGTTCTTCTTTTTAATTTTGCTCACCTCCTCCTCACAACTGTCCCTCCCCTCTCACGCATATAGCCACTACCTCTGTGCAAATGTAAAAGATAGAGAGATACAAATGGCAGTGGAAAAAATTTAATTTTTTATTTTTGTATGAATTGTATAGGGGGGAAGAGAAAAAAAAAAAGAATATTGTTCCATCCTAGAAAAACGTTGCCAAGTCTTTGTTGTTCATGAAAGAGAGGAGAAGTGTCAGTGCTCACTATGAATGCTTCCTGGATGCTGGTTCGGCTCAGTCTTTCGCATTATGTGTACGTGTACGTTTGCTGCTGGAGGTCTAAAGGGAGGCCGAGGCTGGGAGAGTACACACGGAGGAGGACTCGGCATCGCAGACGGTGTCTGTTCTGTTGTCTCAAAGAACTACATTCAAGTGATTGTCTTTTACCTCCTTGCACAGACTAAAGTTATATATATATATTTGCATATATATAAACCTATTAACAAAGTGTCTTGAAAATATACCCAGGAATACAAACATCAGTAACAAATAGCAGTCTGTACTTTTTAACATTTTTTTTTTTTTTTTTTAAGTCATTGTATAATTGACATATTTTGTGTCAGCAATGAATGAGTCAATGGCAGTGTGCGAGGATGAAGATGATTGTAACAAAGTCCACATTCCAGGATGAAAACGTCTGGGATGGATATCCGTGGCCTTGGTTTAGTCTACTGCAGGACACTCTGGACAGGAGTCGGATTTTGCTCTGAATCTGTTCTAGAAAGTTCTTCTTGGGAGTGACGGCAAGCTTCTGTGAATTTCCGGTCATCACTGAAAAACAATCTGCGACGAATAATTAGCTGAGAATGGTTGCATTTGGCTTTTGTTCCTTGTCTCTTGATTGTAAATGTACTTTCAGGAAAGGCCGGGGAGACCATTTGATGGTACGTACTTCTGTGCGAGATTTTTTTTTGTTGGTTTTTTTTTTTTTTTTTTTAATTGTATGTAATTACATGGATGTGTAATTTAGGTTAATGCTCATTGTTAAGTGCATTCCCAGGAAAGGGACTGATCAGCTTCCTGATAAGCATTCCTTTGTTAATTCCTTTGCCTTGCTGCTAATGCTATTCATCTGTCTGTCAGTCAAACTGGTTTTTAGTCTTGAAAGTGTTGCTCTCTCTTGTGTCTCACTGCTCACCACGCTGCTTTTAACTGAGCTTATCAGCCATACCTGCCATATCACTCTGCAGGGTGCTCTCACACACCCATCCTAGAGGAAACTCTCCGGCTTTGCCCCTCACTTGTTAACAGTATTCATCACATTTTTTTTTTTTTTTTTTTTTTAAACATCCTGCTCTGTTAGATTTTCACCTGACCATGTAAATTAGAACAATCATTTTTTTCAGTTGGAGAATTTCTTTTGGTGGCAAAATCCCACATGGATATTTGTGGTTCTGATTGTTTTGTTATGATTCTATTTCTTTTTGATATAAGAAATTAAATGGATTTTTATAGTAGAAATGTACGGTGGCTCTGTCCGTCATTTGGAGAGATGGAAAAGGAAAAGCAATCGCTCGTTATTTCTGGCTGGAGTGCATCAGAAGTGAACATCCAAGTATCCTTTTAAAGAACTCAAGAAATAAAACATGAACATGTAGAAATCACTTGTTTTGAATGTTGCTTTGTCAAAAAGAAACAGCAGCCTGAGGTGTTAATGACAGTCTTTGGTCTTGTAGTTACATAATTCCTCTTATTTATTAAACAGGAAGAGTCATCTTTCAGTCAATATCATGGATCATTTCTTCTAAAAAGTCAAATTTCTTGATTTGAATGTACATTAATATAAATGTCCACTTAAAGAATAGTGTCTCATACAATGTTGAGCCAAATTAAGTAGTGTAAAGATGTATCACTCCCTTTGTGCCAATGTCATGTAAGTTGTAACAGCTGTTAGGAGGCATAGCATCATCTCTATTATAATATAAAAGCTTAAATCTTAAGACCTCATAGGAATGGAAACGTCCTTCATCCATCACCACATCTATAACAGGTTATCATCTGGGCCCTTAATCAGCAGTCCACGTGGAATCTTCTTCATTCATTCATTTGTCACTTCCCAAATGTCACTTAAAGTGTGACAGAAAGTGTCGTCAAGGCATATAACATTCAGTTTTTAAGAACTACTTGGACAAGGCACAAAGAAATGTCAATCACTTAAAGACATTGATGTACTAAAGAGGTAAATAAAAGAGTAATCTTAAAATCATTATTCCCTCTTACCTTCTAGTATTGACTTTAAAGCTGCAAATTGTAACTTCTGCATATTGTTGTCAGTATTATAAGACTAATGTTATAGAACAAGGCAGTAAAAAATACAATCTTTAAAAAATGAAAGATGCAAAATAAACAAATTATGGCTGACTCGTGAGAAATAACACTGTTTACACACAAAAAAAAGGCACTTCTTTAAGCAAAACATGAGACATCAGATGAATTTTGGTTTGGCTAGCTTGTTCACAAAAGAACCAGTAGGATCAATGTTCATTCCTACCAGATACATGCGATTGATATCTAAATTGTCAATAATAAGTCTTGATTGAATGTGCTGACTTGGCTTAAAGTCCCCAAATGTCTCATTATAACATCGAAGCTTCTCTGTTATTTGGAGGGATGTTTTGCAAAGTCTCTTCAAGGCAAACATCCCAGCAGCAGAGTTGGCATCTTCCCTTGGCTGTCTCCCAGTCTAAATCCTGCTACGACTGCATAATCTGAGGAAATTAATGGTCTTGGGGAATAAGATCCACATGTTGCCAGGCGCTTTGTTACTGAAAGCAAAGTTCTTCCTGCTTTGTGGTCCACCAGTCCCTCAACTCACCTCACCTGTTTTGTAGTCATCCTCTCGACTGGTCTGCTTCTCCGTGGCAGCAGAGCAGGGAAAGTCTTGTGTTTGCAGTGAGACACGAGTAACCCATTGTGCTTCTGTAATGATGCCTGCTCACTTTAAGTGGCTGTAAAAGGGCCTCCATAAATAAATAAATTACCCAGCTATAACAAGGGGCTCTGTCCTGTCCCTCCGTTCAGTCTTT
Source organism: Sebastiscus tertius (assembly GCA_916701665.1). Lineage (NCBI taxonomy): Eukaryota > Metazoa > Chordata > Actinopteri > Perciformes > Sebastidae > Sebastiscus > Sebastiscus tertius. The sequence goes on along the minus strand of CAKAOH010025914.1, from coordinate 39,563 downwards.
GTGATCTGCAGCCTCAGGGTTGAGATAGACCATCGGGACACAGGGAGGGAGGTTATAGTGGGGAGGGGAGTATAAGTGACGAATAAGTGGTTTAGGGTCTCTTCCAACCGCTCCGGATCAACGCGTCAGCTCGTAGGAAAGGCTGGTTTCGGAGATCTGTGAGTGGGCATGGAGAGAAGGGTGAGAGACAGGGATGGGGGACACACATGTTAGAGGAGCCAGAGGTCAATCTGAAAACTTACTTCTATCTGTTTTAACTACTTTTTTGTTTGTTTTGTTTGCAGTGCTAAGAGTGTGTTAAGCCATAAATGTAGTGGACATACACTCAATTACTCAATTTATCAGGTACACAAAAGTGCAGGTACATAAAATAAATAACAATATAGTATGTGGAAAAATGTCATAAAAAAATCATAGTATAGCATGTCGAAAAAAAATTTAAATATAATGTACCATGACTTTTTTTTTTACATACTATACTTTGTCTTTTGTGTACTCTTTTTTTTGACATGACATATTATGATTTGTGAAATAGCTCAGGGTGGTAGATATCTGGTTGGAATACTGGAGGTTTTGAGTTTGATCCTTATGTGACACAGTGAGTTTTCAGGTCTAACTTCTAATGACGAAGTCAAATATACGAAGAGAAAAGTAAAAAAAAAGAGTACACAAAAGTCATAGTATGGTATGTTGAAAAAAGTCGTAAAAAAGTCATATCGTTTGTTGAAAGAAAGTCATAGTATAGTATCTCGTAAAAAGTGATAAAAAGTCATACTATACTATGACTTTTTTCTGAATTTTTTTAACATATAATAGCATGACTTTTTTTAATAAAATGTATCAACATACTATATACTATGACTTTTTTCATGAAATTTTTCGACATACTGTACTATGAGTTTGCCGGAAAAAAATCATAAAAAAGTCATAGTATAGTATATCGAAAAAAAATCATGAAAAAGTCAAAGTATAGTATGGCACAAAAATGTCATAAAAATGTCACTAGTATAGTATGTTGCAAAAAAGTGATAAAAGGCATAGTATGGGGTGCCCTGGTAACTGCACGTTTGTGTGTGTTTGTCCTTCGACTATCTCGAGAACATTTCATCTGATCTACTTCACACTTGGCGGGTGTATTGCTCAGGACCCAAGAACATGTGGCGTCGAAATTGGTGCGACACCTTAAAATATTAATAAACCTTGAAAAAACAAGGGGGAGCGCTCTGTGCAGCATCAGCAGGGGCTTCAGGGATCTACAGATTGAACGATAAAGGGTTCTCAACAACGCTGCAATCAGCAATTATGGGGGTCAAGCAATTGGCCCACTGGCACTGCACTAGTTTATATTAATGAGGGCTCTCTAAATTACAGAAACACTTCTCTATATAATGCAGTACAGTTCAACAATGCCACAAACAACATCCTCCAAAATGATCGTAACGCTGAATCAACAAAAACTGAACATTATAACCATGAAGGTAGGAGTTATTGCAGGACTGGTGCATCAGACTGCATTGGTTTTAGCTAGGTGTACCTCATAAACTGGCAATTGAGTGTATATTTGTATATTTAAATCTAGCAATTCTAAAAGAAATCTGCAATAACTTCTGCAGTTAAACTTTGCTTACTGTGTATGAGACATATCAAATTAGCAAATAAGAGCATAAACAATAAAGACTTAACATTGAATGACACATTCCCATAACCTTGCATTTTAACTGGTAGTAGTGAAAACAAGTGAAATTCAAGGCTTTGGGAATGTAGTTATGGCAGCTTTGTAAGACTAATAATGCAGCAATAAAAATAAAAGTAGCCATCATTATAACAGTTACAGTATAATGGTCAACAAGCTCTTCAAATTGCTGAGCAACAATCAAGCTGAAATCCTGTCAGCGCTGTAATAAAAACGTCTGGATACAGACTGTGTTCGTGTAGATCTGACTGACTGTGTGTTTTTTCCAGAGCCTGTTGACCAAATAGCTGTTCAGCACACCGCGGATGACAGTTAGCAAAGACAAAACATGGCGGACGTTGTTGACAGGTGAGAGGTAAATGAACACTGGACAACATGCAACACATAATAGGAGGGGGGTGAGGATGACGATGATAATCTTAAGGGTATAGTTGTGCATTTAAACTGAACAAAGATGTTCTTAAAATACCACAAAGGCTTTTTTCTCTGAGGCAACGAGTTGCTGGAAAACTAAATAAGGGAATTCATGTTTTAATGGCTGTTGGTTGGGGCAAGTGATTTTGCATTTCTGTCACTCGCTTCTTATTTAATCTTCAATAATCTTGATTTGTGTTGTAAAGCAAATCTCAGTGCTGTGAAGCCTTTTATTTAAATTTTGCGTCCAAAGCACTAGCCGAAGCAGCCGACATCACTGTAGCAGCACACAGGAGCTCGAGGGCCAAGCGGGCCGGGTTTCAGCCGGGCTACCTTCCTTACCCTCTCTTAGGAGTGGGAAATACTGTCATTAATCTTCTTTTCAGCTGGAGGGGATAGAATGAACAGTGGTGGTTGAGGAAAGAAGAGTCACATGTTAGCCGGAAAACCAACACCAAACAGGTTAGTTTCATGGAACAAGGCAATGTTGATAAAAAAACAGTAAATTAGCCAAACCTCTTTATGTTATGATTGTTGAATTCAGCTTCATGAAATAAATATATATATATATATAATAATATATAATAATGCACAGCCTTTTAAATGTGTCATGCATGATGATAATTTAATCCCAGCTATGGCTGATTGTACTGGGAGTGTCTCAACATATTTTTCACGCACAAAAATATGTTGACACGCTGTACAACTTTTTTTCCATGGAGATCTGCGCCAGGCAAAGAGGTTTGGCTGACTCCTATCACCAGACGCCTGATAGGAGTCCTCTTAAGTAGAACACAAACAACAAAGTGACGGCCCAAGTTAGTTCATAGTAGTCGGGTTTTGGGGTTGGGGTGGGTGACAGGGGATCATGCTGCATGCACAGTGGGGTCAGGAGGCGTACGAGAGACACCTGGACAACCTTGGCATTAGGGGGGAAGGGCTAGCAGTTGGCGTCGTCACAGAGGTTGGCTTCACAGAAGAACCGTGAGCCGCGTTTAGCAGTGCGGGCTGTGAAGGGCACGCTCTTCAGTACTGGGGGAGGAGGGGGAGGGAGAAAAAAACATGTCACACCTGAGACACTGCCCTTCTGGGGGAGGGGGAAAAAAAACACTGGACCACCTTCAAATTTCTTTCCGGAGACTGTAATGAACCTGTGCCATTTCTGTATGTAGCACAGATCTAACTAAGTAAACCTCAGGAGGGTTTTAATAGGATTAGGGGCAACACTTTACTTCAAGTCCACCCTATTTTTCATATTTTGCAAGCACTATATAAACATGTAATACATGGTTTATGACACTATGATGTAGTTGTAAGCAGTTTATTGATGTATTTGTCTACAGTATAACTCCTCCTGTTATATATGTTATAAAATATGTCTTCATAGGAGAAGTTTATAACATAATGACAAATACTACGCATTAAAAATGTCCTTATAACTACATTATAGTGTGTTATAAACCATTTATTAAATGCTGTGGTAGCACTTTTTATGATGTCTTTAATGCATTATAATGTGTTATAATATGCTTATAGCACGGTATAATCACAGTTATAAGCACTCATAAGTATTCCTAATTATTCATAACAATAATCACAACACATTACAAAGAATTGTATAATGGCTTTTAGGGTTAAGTATTATAATACTTTGTAATTACTGGCTGACATTTTTTTGCAAGCTCGTGTCTATAATGCATTATAAACATACATATAATGCATTATATGATTATATTGCATATAGTATATGATTAAAATGCAGTATATGGCATTATAAATAGATTATAATGTATTATGAGAACTATGAGAATTATGATACATTATGATCCTTACAAAAGAAATGTCAGTGAGTGACCAGCAGTTATGACGTATTATGATACTTGACCTTTCTAAGTCCTTATAAAATGCTTTATAATGTGTTGTGATTATTGTTATAAAGTATTATGAACATCTGTGAGTGCTTATAACTATAAGTATACTGTAAACAGATTTTAACGCGTTATATTTATAATGCATTATAGATATGGGCGTCATAGAAAGTGTGAGTATACTGCTTATAAATGCTAAATAAGGGGACTTAAAGTAAAGCGTTGTTGGATTAGGACGCACTGAGCACATCTTGGAAAGGCATCAGTTGCATATTAAGCTGCTAACAGCTCTGATAGTAGTGGCATAGAAGCATTATTAACATTACTAAAAATGACATTAATGCAACATTTATATTATTTACATTTTAAGTGTTGATTAATTATCGGGACAAAAACATCAGTTAGGTTACGTGCTATCCTGAGGCTGTAGACTGATTTTTTTTTTTTCTTCCGTTAAAGCCCCCATATGTGGGATTTTTTAAATGTCTGACTTTGGCGACTCATAGTGGTAAATTCAAGAAAGACGCTCGCCAGTTTTTACTGTCTTATTTTTCATTAGAATACTCTGAGTCTTCACATAGCTGCTTTGAAGAAAGATCCTGTAAATAAAGATCCTGTAAACTAAATTCAGTGTACCCTTGGAGTCAAACTGCCTGTCTGACTATCTGACATATTGAGGCTCAACAGCTTTGGTGCAGAACATTTCTAGGTAGACATCACGTCATGGTTAACTAGAGGCTGCTGTGCTGTGCTCCAGATGTGGTGGTGTCTGGACTACGTAGCACAAGGTGCACTTCAAAGGAGCCGAACAGTGAATGACCACAGTCATCTTCGACCTGGGACGACCATGACTGCTGGCAGCCACGTGGGGTCTTTTAAGAGTGTTGTCTGGCCCACCTGTGATGATGTCTTCAATAGTGCCATCCTTGCCCTCGTACACGGGTCGGTGGTCTTTGGCTTGCCGCTTGCGCAGCTCTGCGATCAGCTCGTGCTGCTGCTGCCTCTTCTTCTGGGCCTGGACCTGAACAAGCACAGAGGATATTTGTACTGTGCTTTTTGGCACGCCGCAAATCTTTATTTAGCACTGAGTAAACATCTGATAGGTTTCTTTCAGCTCAGTTGCATGCACTTTGACTGTACCTTGGGGTCATGCTGTTTAGCCTCCTGAGCCAGTAACTTTTCTCTCATTGCTTCCTCCTGCTTTTTCCTCTGTTCGTTTTGTTCCGTCGCATCCTGTTGAGAAGAGGAAAACGTGACCGGTCTGCGACAAGAAACTGAAGCTCAAATAAATCCAAGTCAACACACTTGTGTTGCCTTTTAAGGATAGAGAAAACAGGTCAAAAGTGCAACATAAACAGGACACATGCACAAAAACACACACACCCTTTGATGGACATAACCAATCATTAGTAATGTATTCTTACTCTTTCTGCCTCCCCCTTTTTAGGCTTTTAAACACACACAGCTACTTTATACATACACTAAATGTGCTTTAAAGCAATAGTTCGACATCTTGGGAGTTCACTTTCTTGCTGAGAGTTAGATAAGACGATTGATACCACTCTCATATGTGTACCCTAAATAAGAAACCAGCATCCAATTAGCTTAGCATAAAGACTGGATAAGACTGATAACAGGCTAACAAACGCTCTTTTTTAACCTTTGGGTTGAGCCAGGCTAGGCTAATGTCAGAAAGGTAGTGATTTTGCAGTCAAATTTAATCAGTTAATTATTTGATGCTACTGTTTCAAACCAACTCCTCATATTCTTCACCAGATCTTATGTTCCTCCTCTCTCCTCTGGACCGACTTGGAGTCGTAACAAGCGTATTTCCCCAAATGTCAACCTCTAAGTCACTCATACAGACACACACAGAAATCCTTGTGTTGCACATTTCCTTAAGCAGATCCCATAAATCCAGACTGAGAACAATCTCAGGAAGTGTGCTGTGTGGTGGGGCAGGGCGAGGCTGTCCGGGGGTAAAGGGGATGAGGGAAGGAGGGGGAGAGGACCAGTCTAAACACCACAGCTGCAGCTCTGGATTCAAACCCAGCTGGCCTTTCCTGTTATTTGGCCTCGGACTATACGCCACGTCCTGTGGCACAGAGGCAGCCAAAGCTCTGCCCTGCTCTGCTCTCACTGACACTGACAACATCCAAGTCTGAAACCAGGGAACTTCCCATCTGACCAGGAGAGAAAGCTGCTGCGCCGCGTCACTACAGAAGAAGTGAGGAAAGATACATAGATGCTGCTCATCGTGCTCACCTTGTAGGCCCTGATGAAGCGCACAAACACAGGGAAGAACACCGAGGGCGGCGTCGTCTTGGCGCTCTCTCCGAAGTAGTTCACCACATTGTTGAAGGCTTCCTAGAATCGGGGAAGACAGTGCCAGAGTGGAAGCAATGTGTGTGTAAACACTGTCGAGTCATGATTGGTTGTGTGTTAGAGGTCAGTGAGCTGAATCTAGGACAGAGGTTTGCCTCAGGTCTATTTTCATTTATTTTCCCTTTGAGGTTAGGAGGTGAGGACAGTGTTGGATACCTCTGCTGTCTTGGCGTCCTTCTGCAGCTTGTCCAGCTGTGTGTCACTGGCCTGGACGAAGCCTTTCAGGACCGAATGGTCATGGAGGCTGCACTCTCTCCGAATCAAGTCCATGCCTTTCCCCAGCTCTCGAACATCCAACAGCACATTTTCCAGAGAAACTGTTGTACAAAGTCAACAGGGAATATGTTTTAAAAGGGAGCTACAGTGTGCGGACCTTCTTCTACTTTTTTTAATTAACATTTCTTCCTAAAGCTTTGTCTGAACTGACCTGCTGCAGCTTTATCCACAAAGTGCAGTTCGTTGTAGAAGTTGGCCAGTTCAGGGTACTTCTCTTTCAAAATGAGAGCTATGTAGTGGAGCAACGTCATCTTCCTGTCTGTAGACTTAGTGTCCAGCAGCTGTGTAACAATAGGAATGAATGAGAATATGAGCAAAAGCACAGCACAAATGAACCGTGTGGCATATTTTTGTGCTTAGATAAACTGAGCACTTGAAAAATGTCGACTACGTAATACTCACCAGATCAAGACTTTGTAATTTGAAGCCATAAACGCAGCCTCGCTTGCTGCTGTTCATGTAGTTCCCCAAGGCTAAAATGATCTACAAGCAAACCAGAAGAAAAAATGAATATGCAATAACAAAACAAATACTGCTGACATAAAAAAAAATAACCTGACAAATAAACACTTCTTACCTCGAGCACTCTTTTCAACTTCGGTGCAGATTTCACTGAGGCAGAAGCAGCGATGACTGCGTTGAGCTGCGGCGTGAGCATGTTGATGTTGTCAGAAAAGTTCCCAACAAAGGTGATGATGTTCATCCTCTGCGTGAGCCTCTCGATCTTGCTGAAAAACAACATAAAGCGATCTTCCTCCGCTAGCTGGTCCAGTGGGCGCCGATCACGCTCGTACTGACGCATCAACTTCACCTCAGCCTCCGTGGGCAGGAAACGCATCAGGCACTCCACAAAGTCGACGGGTAAGGCCTTGAGGTCAAACCTGAGTAGACATAACATATATTAGTAATTTGTTCTATCTTGTCTATGGTTTATTTCAAGTCCAGGAAAAGTGCGTACTTCTCTATTGCTTTGCAGATCTCTTCTGTGGACTTGTTAGCCTTTCGCAGTGTGATGGCTAAGTTCTTGGAGCGGTTGGCGTCCAGAAGGGTGACTTTGTTTACCGCCTTCTGGGCTACTTTGCTCTTTGTGCAGGTGATATCCACAATTGGACCCTGGGCTCTGGTCTTAAACAGCTCCTCAAACCTTTCCAGATCCAGCTCCTGCACACAAGTGACAGTTTACTTACTACCAAACTTCAATTAAAGGTCATGAAAACACATTTTCTTAATGGTAAATGGCTTTTCTAGTCTTCCGACCACTCAAAGCGCTTTAGTCAATCAGCTTCTTACTATGAGCGATGGGTTTCTACTATTTTCTGCCAAAGTTAATCAGGATTTAGCAAATTTACCTGAGCTTTTGAGTGTAAATAATTAGTAAATAATACATAAGGATGTTCTTTTTTTTCAAAACTTTAACTTTGTTGCTTATTTAGCCATGGATATTCGATGATATTGAAGTTTACAGGGACTTCTTAGCAGTTTTTATCAGCTTGATTTACCTCTAGCACGCGTTCATCATCAATCTCGTTGAAGACGGTGCCGTTGATCTGATTGGGCTTCAAGGCCGTCCAGTTAAACACAGGCAGGCGGAACTTGGTCTTGATGGGCTTCTTTATCCTGATAGCTGTAGTCGAGAATTAAATACAAAATCAATAACACGTTATATGGAGGTCAGTTAGAAGTTATCAAGACACATACAGTAGAGAATTACTTTAACATATAACACATTATAAATTCAAAGCTTATGAAATGGAATAATGTCTTATAAACATCAATATCACGCTACATGACTGTATAATGTTATTAGCAATTGTTTAATACTATAACACACTTATGAGGAATTATGAGCTGTTATTATTATTATGTTATTATGGCAGTTATAATGTAAATCAGGACTTCTTTCAAACACTCTTTGGCATGGAGGTATAACGCATTAAGAATGCTGAACTTATAATACATTATGTTCTCTACTTATAATACTTGATAAACCTTGTAGTCATGCATGATTATAAACATTTATAAAAAGTTTTATAAATGTTTATAAATGCATTATATCTTATGAATGTGCTTATAATGCACTACAGACATGACCTTCATATAAAGTGTAACCATGTTATCTTTTGCTCTATTACCTGCAGTGGAATAGAAAGCAAAAAAGTACAAAAGTGCATAACAATAATGTAATGTTATATCAGCTCTCACCTGAGAGACCCACACTGAGGAAAACTGACGGAGAAGCCCCTTGCAGAGGTGGAGCGAGAGGAGGTGGTGGTGGGATTGGTACACCGTGGCCTGCAATTAAAGTACAATATAATGTTAATATGCTGTTTACTGGAGCAATTGAACAAAAGATCCATTTTATGTATTCATTTTTTAAAAAGTAATTTGATCAACCCTATATCATCACTTTGATCTTCTGTGTTTTGTGATCCTTTATTATTCTCTTTATATTTAATTTAATTCATTATAAGCCTGTATATATGATTTGTAACCTCTGTGTTTTATGTTCTGCTGGATGCTGTGCTGTTATCAACACTCCTATAAAAGAGATTTTTTAATCTTAGAGAAGCTCTTTCCTGGTTAAATAATAAATAAAAGAGCTGAAAATGGCTCTAACAGCTGGTACTATTCCTCCTGTGCTACAGTCTGTCTGCCTACACATGCTCACAAAGGAAACAACTCTGTATTTCCCTTTCCTGTCTGGGGTAGAAACACACTGCTGCGACTCATCACCTGGCTTGGCACGAATGAACAAAGAAGAGGAACTGAAAATAGGCCGCGTCTGTGGGTCTATAGCCTGACAAAGTCAACTTTCACATATATGTGTCACCAGACATTATCACTGTGAGTCATGGTCTATCACCTAAGACAGAGGGGAGAGGAGGAGGGGGCGGTGGAGGTGGAGGAGGAGGTGGAGGGGCTTCACTGGCTGGTGGTAAACTGGTGTCTGGTCCTCCTGGTTCGGTCAACCCAGCTGTTGAACCCAAAGACAGCTGCCTGATGTCATCCAGTGGGATCCCAAGGCCACTAATCCCAACTCCACTCCCGCCCCCGACAACCAGCGGCTCGATGGCGATGTCTCCATCGGCCTTCTTGTGCAAACGGATGGTGCCTTGCTGCTCGAGCTCCAGCAGCCGCCTCTCGATGTTGAAGTGCCTCTGGAAGGCTGCATCCTTCTCCTTGATCACCCTCCTCAGGGTGGTGACCTGGGTGTTGGTCGACTCGTACGTCTCCTGGACAGTCACGAGGGGGCGATAAAGAGCACAACACAATGACTCCACATGCCAAAGAAACATCCTGTTTCCTGCTGACCTAATTTGCTATCACAGCAATTTAGCAACATGCATTTGAAACTGATCTTGTGAAGTGAAGTGAAGCCTTTCGGATGCGAGGCACGCAAAGCAATATTACATCATTAACGACTGCCAGCTTACCCGTATTGCATGCAGGTCCTTATCTTTCTGAAGGAGCAGCTTCTCCAGATCTGCTACTTTCATCATTGTGTCATTCTCAACCTCCAGCAGCTTCTCCGTCACCTGGGAAAGAAGACGGAGAGAACAACAACAGAGAGATGAGAGGAGGTGAATTCAAGAATTGATCCACAGCACGGGCATCTCTCCCAGTTCCACTCCCTCCCTCCCCTATACACTGTGCATCATCAATATGAAATAAGAGATACCCAGCGGCATGACGCAGCAACAGCATGACACAGCTTTTAGTTTTGATTTTGAACAGATTACACATGTTGCACAGGAATTCACAGATATTCTTCACCCTCATCCTCCCCCATCATTCCTGACCCCTGAGAGCAGAGTTTGTTATGAAATTCCTCGAGTGATGTCAGGGCTGCCCACGACCTTTCTATGAGAAGAAGGTCTTTGCAAAGCAGCGTGGGATACGAAGGCAATTGCCCAGAAAGAATGAGCCAACAACGAGAACAATATTAAGCTTGTTTCACGCACAGTATTTTGCAGCGTTCTCCACCCCGTCATTATTCTGAACCACTTGTAAAATGCAAACACCGAGTAGATTTTTTTAATCACCACGTAGAAACAGCCAAGTTAAGTACATGTCTGGTGAACCACAACAATCTCATGAACGGGACCAAGAGAGCCGTGTTGGTGGTCCAGACTGGGTGGTGCACTTACATGAGACAGGTGCTCCTCCAGTTCATCCACCTTCTCCAGAGCTGCATTCTTCGTCTCCGCGTCTTCCAGCAGACCACCCACGTCAAACACGTTATCCAGGTAGGCCTGGATCTGCACCGACAGCTTGTCGCTCTCCGTGTGTTTACATTTCTGACATGAGGGAGAATGAATCGGCATTAGAGATGTACTGAACAATACTGTACAAATAGTCTCTACTAGATGATATACCACAGCATCGTCACCGTACCTCCAGGTAATCATCCAGTCCCAGCTTGGTGAATTCATACTGCAGGTGGACTCTGAAGTTCATGTCCTCGACCGAGTGGACCACAATGTTGATGAACTGCATGCAAGCAACCTGGACCACAGACACAGACAGATTTACATCCAAATATATTTAATCAGACTGACAGACCCAAAAGAATACATCCATCAAGAATACAAAGCTTATCTTACCATGTAGTCGATGTTTCCCTCCTCACAGCGGAAGTAATCCATCAGTCTCTCAAAGCGATGCTTCTCCTTACACACCTAAAATGCAAAAGATGCAACAATACAGAGGTTGTTTTTTGAATAGTGATGATTTACAAAAGTATTTTAAAGGCACAGTTTGTAAGATTTGGCAGCATCTAGCAGTGTTCTTGCACTTTAGGAGCAACGGAAGTCAAACGGAGGCTGGCGATACCATGGTTTTGCACTCTGCGGCTCACGTTCTCGCAGTTGCACAGGTGTGTCAGTACGGTGGCCTTCCGGTAATGTAAAAACACGAAAGGCTCTCTCTAGAGCCAGTGTTTGGTTTGTCCGTTCTGGGCTACTGTAGAAACTTGGCAGAGCAACATGGCTGGCTCCATGAAGAGGACCCGCTCCCTATGTAGATATGAAGGGTGCATTCAAAGCTAACGAAAACACAACGATTCTTAGTTTGAGGTGATTATACGCTAATGAAAACATAGTTATGAATATTATATTCCATTTCTGCTAGTAGATCCCTCAAAATCCTAAACACTGTGCCTTTAAAAATGAATTTATGATATTACAATTTCAGTTGAAATGTTGGAGGGAACAAAAAACAAAACTGCACTGAAATGAACTGAACTGAACATGGAATAACAAAAAGCCCAACATGTAGAGAATCTGAATGAAAGGGTCAAAATGAGTTACTTAAAAACTCCTTGTCTTGTGTTAAAATATACAAATTAATCTGACATATGTTGGAGGGGGGCACTTTGCCTTTATCTTTTGGGAGTGCCCAAAACTCCTACAGCATTGACAAAATATTTAAAAAAGACATTCAGTCTATTTTTGGTATTAATTTAACCCTAAACTCAGCACGTTTTGTCCTTGGTGTCTTATCTGAAAACATACCACACAATAATTTAAGGTATCTATTTAAGGATTTTGCTTTTAATAGCAAAAGGAAAGATCACAGTCTCCCGGTTAAAGCGGCCTCCACATACTGTACAGTGGAGTGAAAACATTAAGTTGGATTGTGCCATGAAGAAGATCAAGGCGAAGCTGCAATTGAAAACAGAGGTTTTTCTGTAGAAATGGGCACTGCTTGTACGGGCTATGCCAGAACTACGTAGTTCAGAGTACAGGCACCACTGTCTTTTTTCCCCTTTAATTTACTACTTATCTTATTATATATTTCTACTTGCCAACAAGATCATATACCCTCTATGTTTGTGGGTTGTTCTTTTGTGTCTTGCAATAAAAATAAAGTTTAAAATATATGTCAGAGGTCCTCTGAAGTTCTCTATACATCTACTGTATTACATTAATGTGACAAATCATAACATAATCTAGTATTTTGTTATGATGAAACACATTCCAGGATCAAAGAAGAGCTTAGCTGTATGTAAACAGAGAACAGCTTCCTCCATTTTTCAACAACAACCTCTTCTTATTATCATAATTCATGGGAAGGGAAGCCAGCGAAAGATAAAGACACAGGACCCATTTATTTAGCCAAATTCCTACACAAAAATAAACTGAAGGGGGAAAAACTGATGTTCTAAAACATGATTTTTCCAGTACTCTACATGCCCATTTCTGACAATCCTCACTACAAATAGCAGTGGTTGTGCTGTGCTGCAGCTGTGGTTGAATACCGTACAGTAGGTGGCCTTCTTGAGTGATTTCAAAGACCTGTCATTTTGTATTAATGTATCATTTAAATAAATACCACTACAGAAATACCATATAGTTTTGACTAGTCGGTTGATTAGCTCTCGCGTCTCTCTGGGGCTTTTCGACTGCGAGGTAATTGTCTTGTTCCGGTGTTTGGATGACTGTGTAGGCAGAAACTGAGAGGCTAAGCAAACCTTTGTGGTCCGCTGGCTCCCATCAGGGAGTTGATCCTTATCATTGTTCAAGGTTGGCTCACATCTGGTGTCTTAATGAGACTAATGACCTCAGACAGGCCACCGTAGAGCTTCGCTTACACCCTCAGTAGACATGAAATCTCCCAGAGCTCCTCCACTTTCATCCCTCTACACCGGCCCTTTACGCTCCCATGCACACCAGAGATGTGGGGAATGGTGGCAATTTAATTAATGTCAGTTAGATATTTTGTTTTTTAGCACATTCAATCCTCACAGGGGTAGACACGTATTACCACCAAATATAAACAGTGCAACTTTAGATGATACTGGCTCAAGTTTCATTAAAACATTGCTTTGGGCACCTCTTTGAAGTTGTCAAACGCTGAGAGGATGATCTCGTGACCTCCTCGGACCAGACAGACGGCAGCCAGCAGCTCAAGGACCAAGGCTTTTGTCCTGGAAGACAGGAGACACTCGTTAAGACAAACCTGGACAAAGTTCAACTGCAAACACCAACTCTCTCAAATTAAAGGTGCAAAAGCACAATATTTATATTATCTATGCTACCAGAATGTAGGTCCTCAAAATGAATGCAAATAAGAGCTGCAACGATTAATCAATTAGTTGTCTACTATTGAATTATTGAGTCATTTTTTAAAGAAAAAAAGGTACAATTCTCTGATTCCAGCTTCTTAAATGTGATTATTTTCTGGTTTCTTTACTCCTCTATGAAAGTAAACTGAATATCTTTGAGTTGTTGACAAAACGAGGCATTTGAGGACACCGTTTACACCATTTTCTGACATTTTATAGCCCAAACAACTAAACGATTAATCAAGAAAACAGATTAATCGACATTGAAATTAATCGTTAGTTGCAGCCCTGATGCAAATACATCAACTTATGAGTTGAAATCTATAATCCATACTGAAGTCTGAAGCGAGGGCAGGTCTTTATAGCTTTTTAAGTGGTCCTGGCCTTCATTATGAAGTGATCAGCCCTGGCGGTTTACCACTAATCTCCCTATAGTAAACATTCCTTTAACAGCCTGTATACACGCCTCTGATCCCCGACTTCAGAGAGAAGCTGAGCTCCATGGAGAACGAGAGGCATATCATATGAACTGGCTGCAGGGTTTCCCCTATTGTTTGACCCAGCCCTGCATCCATGGAGACGTGGGGGCCTCGGTTCTTACCGTGAGTTCTTATTGTTCAAGCTGAGAGCAATTTCGTTGACTGCGTGTGCGTGAGACATGACCATATTGAAGCCATACTGCATGAAGAAGATACACAGGGAGAGAGAAAAGAGAGAGAACAGGATGTGGTGAGAGAAACCTAAGAATATGTTGTGCACAGGAAACACATGATCCTCACATTTATCACATAATATCTGTGCCAGATTGTGTGTGTTGGTGTTACCTGGTAATTCATGATTGCTCTCAAGCACATGATGCACACATGCACGTCGTCTTTTTGGCTCACGAGACGGGAGTTCTTGATGGTTTTGCTGTTGGAAACCGTGCCATTGCTGCAACGGATGGCAGAAGTTAATATTCTGTAATCAAACTTTTTTAAATTTGATGTTTAACCGTAGCTTGTTTCATTTATTTCTGGAGTTTATCTGGTACTGTAGTCATATGATTCTTGTTTTAAGTGTGTCACATAGAGAGAGGCAGAGAGAGAAAATTACAGAGCACTAAGTCTGACAGAAAAAACTTAGATGGCTTTTGAGGTTACAGATGCATCATGGGAGATGCCTGGTTTCGTTGCTGCTGTCAACAGACTGAGGTTTATGCACAGCACACACACTGCTGTTATGTAACTGTATTGCCCAGTCATCATGTGCACGTAGTATTACTTTTTCTCGTGCAGTATATAAATGGATTTTACAGTGTCTCGTGATCCAACGTTTCTGAATCATAAAATTTCACTAATACAGATTCAGCAGTAATTTTAATCTAAATGCTATGAAGCCTGAGACTTTATGTCTTGTGTCTCTATTCATCTCCTGTCTGTGTGTGGCTTGGAGATGAGAAGACAACTGTCCAACATGTGCTGCAGCTCACAGCTGGCTCTCATCTGAAGACAGTGCAGACGCACATCTGGACAGATGAGGGAGGACCGTTAACAAAGAGAGACTCATAACGCCAAAAGGTCAAAGATTTTAGCATCTATCTCTGATACGGCTCGTCATCAGATTGAGTTTGTGCAGAGCCTCGAGGTCATAACTTATCAACCATTCAGGCATCGTCCTGAAACCGACCGGCACCAAGACGACTGGCTTGCATGCTAATACGTGTTTACAGCATTCAAGGTTAGCAGAGCGAGGCGATAACAGGGAGAGGTAACAGCAGGGGAAGCTGGCTTTAGCAATACGTACCGGAGGACAGACTGGCGGGCAGAGCGCACCAGTGTGTTGCAGAAGGGTTGGGTGCTGGAATGGTGCAGATCCTCTATGGACCTGCTCCAAGATTTAGCCTTGTCCAAGAAGCCATCCTCCCCATTCTCCAGCCCCTCAAAATCCAACCTGGGCCACATACAGACAGACAGAGAAGCCAACACAGAGGCACAGGGGGGTGTAGAGGAGAGGCACGGAGGGGGGAGGTTAGGTCAGCAAGGCAGCTTGGTAGAGAGCCGGGGGTTATCACAAGAACTGTCATCGAGCTGCACGATAAAGCTCAGCACAGAGATTCTGTCCCGGTCAGGCAAAGGTATATAGCTCAGCACTACACCACGTAGCATTTACCCAGAAACACATTCAGTTTGCCAAGTGTGCACCAAGTCATACAAACACATCCAAAAAGCAAGAGCACATTTTTAGATGCACAAGCAGTTTATTACAGGACACGACGTGTTAAGCTGACTCCACTGCCCAACCCAGTTCCTTAGGAAAGCTTTTTGGCTACAGTCATCACGAGAGAAGTGTGTGTGTGTGTGTGTGTATAAAGTGTACTTGTATAAAAGTACTCACATGACAGCACACTGGGCGAAGGAGAGGTACTCCACCAGGACGTCAAGGCCTCTGTTCTCATCATTGAGGAACTCCCTGACCCACCTGTGACGCATGGGAACACAGAGGGGTTAGCAGGACACCAAATCACGAACACACCCATATATCCTTTTATCCTTTAGGATTACATTTTACCCATTAATGCAGAAAGAGAGAGAGAGAGAAACAATGGAGAATGGACAATGGATTTCTAAGATCCATAAAAGCCTTCTTATAGAACTTGTACTTAAAGGATCAATCTGGTTTAAAACAACTCCAATCTTGTTCTGGACATCCTCCCTATAACTAATAAGAACTACAAAATGTCTTATTAGGTGTAATGGCTCTTGAAATAATGGATAAAAAGGGAAAACATTTGCTTTAGTTACATTATTATTACAAGAAATTTGAGGCAAAATGGAAGCCAAAATATAAACAAAAGTATATGTAGGCGAGTGGATGTGTATTAATATTATTAAATGTTTAGATATGCATGTTCACACAGATTTGTATGCATTTATAAGCATGTATGAATAAGTACATAATCTCCTCTAACTTTCCTGATGCTTACTGAGATTCACTGTAGAGAAGCAACGATTAAAAAAAACAAAACTATTTTACTAATCGATTAATTGTTTAAAAAAAGTCATTTTAAAAGCAAAAATGCCAAATATTTGATCTTCTAAGTTTTCAAATGTGAGGATTTGGTGCACTTCTTGGTTTTTCATTAAAGTAAATTGAATAAATTGAGATTTTGGACAGTTGGTCGGACAAAACAAGACATTTAATGATGTCACACTGTGCTCTTGAATATTGTGATTGAGGCATTTTTCACCGTTACCTGATGTTTTAGAGAGCAAACGAAATGATTGATAATGAATTGCTAGTTGCAGCCCTATCCCTATTAAGAGCACATCTATTTGTCTTTCTTTCATTTTTTCTTGTTCTACTTCTTATAATTGGTAATATTGTTGATGAATAAATTCTGACTAAGACACCTTCAAAAGTTAAAACAAGATGATGAACGATGTATGAAAAAAACAACTTTGTGCTGACTAAGCTAAGATCTGTGAAGAAGTCAGACAGGGCAAAAAAACACAGACGATTACACGGTTTTGAATGAACACCCAGGTTAACCAAAATGATTAGGAAATACAATACGGAAACTGTTACACAACCAGTCTGTTGATCCATCTTGCCATTGTTTTGCATGCACACAATTATACAGAAATTTAGGTTGCAACCACTTTTGGTTTTACCTAGAAGAAATACTGCAATCTGATGAAACTTTCAGCTTGTTTACAACCTGATCGTCAGCTGGTGTTTCTTCCCTGTCTGACTTATTATTGTAAAATGTCACTATGTTCCAATATCTCCGCAACGATTTTATAATAACTGATAGAAATTATAGCCAAAAATTACAAAAAAATAAGACCCAAATTGTAATAAACCGGAATGATCCTTTAAGGCAGCTCTGATGGGGGGGTCGCCCCTCCCTTGACTGAAGGAACTTGGCAGGAATGTCATGGAAAGTAAACCAGAGTGAGGCTTCACATTTCCTCCACATTTAACTCCAGCTTTTTGGAGAGAGAAACAACTCCAAACAAAGGAATTCCCACTGCGATGAGAGAAAGAATGTGGAGGGCATATGGCTTAAGGAGCTGGGCTCAGGTCGAACCCCTGACAGTCAACAGTATTTAGTCTGCCTTCCCCCTCAGACCCCCTTCACCTCCTCCCGTCTTCTTCAGGGAACTCCAGGGGGTGGGCGACAGGATTGGGGTAAAAGGTTCTTAAAATAGTCTCGGAGTGCTGGTTCTGATGACAGACTGCTAGTCAGCCAATGGCGAGTCAGACAGGAAAGCAATCAGAGCCCCAAAGTAGCGGAGGGAGGGAAAGGGAAGAGAGGTGAGGAGAAGAACTGAGGAAAGCAAACAAAGCAGTAAGAAGACTGGAAGGAGAGGAGGGGGTGGACAAGGAGGAGGGCTTGATCATCAGTTTCCTGTCTACCACCACCACCACCACCACCCCCCCCCCCCTCCCTCCCATTTCTCCCTCCTTGCCTCTGACCCTTCCTCTCTCTCTCTACTTCTCTCCGACCGGTTGCTATTTCAGATTTCCTTGGCAATTTCTGGAATAACAACATCAGAACGGGCCCAGGATTCAGACACACACAATAAACCAGCATCTGCTACACTTAATCCCATCCACAAAAAAGTCTTCTGAAAATAGCTCTCTCTTTTCTTTCCCCCTGTGAGTCTTTCTGGGAAACTCATTGAAACAGACTCTTTATTGATGAGGCCTAATAGAATATGAGTTATTCATCTTGGAGCTCAATGAACGCTATGGAAAATCAAAGCCTTTTTACAGGCTCCTTTTGGTTTTGGGAATTCAGTGGCAAGTCACTGCAGCACATGTTTTATACGTGAGAGTAGCTGTGTGACATCAGATTGTAAAAGTCAAGGATCGTGTCTGCAACACTGAAGATAAAGAAAGGCTTTACATAACATCCACACACACAGACACGCACACAAAGTGGGTTTGTAGTGAGCTGCACAGTATTGCATGTCTATGACAAAACAATAGAAACGGATTGTTTGCTTTAAAATGTGAGAAATGTGTAAACATGAAAGTATCCTTGTGTGTGTGTTTTCACTGGGTTCAGCATTGGTCAGCCAGGCTTCCTGTCCCTCTGGCACACACAACAAAGCTTCCTGCTCAACACTATGGGGGAGTGGACGAGGCAGCACAATAGCTACCATCTGGGCATTATGAGGACCAGCTCTATGAAGTGGAGCTGCAGAGCTTGGCAAGTTAGAACAATGGGGGATATCTGGGCACCAGAAAGAGCACTGGGTCCCTGCAGCAGCAGAGAGTACAGAAAGGACTATTCTTCACCAGGCAAAACAATCATCTGGTTTCCTTCAGGTTCGTGCAGCATTAAATGGACCTGTGTAATTGCCCAGATACACTGGAGAGATAAGTATTGATTACCCAATGTGGTTTGTCCTCAGTGAGATCTCCAGCTCCCTCAAGACTTTTGTAGATTCCTGCACACGTCTGCGAAACTTCTGAAACACATAATGAAAAGCACAGAGTTTTGCTGAAGAAATATCATTGTGCAAGTGCTGCTTAATAAAGAGGGAGAGGTTACAGGTTTCTTTTTAAAAGAGTACTCCACCGATTTAGCATTACACTCTTGTATCTTTGATGTACTGTAAGTTAAAAAGTATTAAAATTGGTGCATTGATTATCCATGCATTCTTCCTTGCTTGCTTATAAATCCACAATTCGATTCCATTTTTGATTTAAACAGTTTTTTTCAGCACTGACAGCTATGCCACTGTTAGATTATCAAGTCTTGATTCATAAAGATCAACAGATCATTGTTTTTTCTGCCCTGACAACTATCATTTACATCTTTAATTTCTTCATTAAAAGAGCGCTGTTTTCTTTGCTGGCGGGGCAGGAGGATTTTCCAGTTCTGTTATTTCTCCGTCATCTTCGACTCCGGCAGTGGCCATGGTGTCTTGATAAGTGCACCTGCAGTCTACTGGTAAGATAGGCTGCAGTTTTTTTCTTCAGACGCGTGCAAGTAGGCGTGGCTGGAGAGAAAAAACAAATACTGGGAGAATCGCAAATCTCGGTTTTGACTTCGAAGGTCAAAATCGAGAGCTCATTTCGATTGATTTTTGATTTAGAATCAGGCATCGAGCGGGCGCCCATATCTGGCAAAGGCTCA
Source organism: Sebastiscus tertius (assembly GCA_916701665.1). NCBI lineage: Eukaryota > Metazoa > Chordata > Actinopteri > Perciformes > Sebastidae > Sebastiscus > Sebastiscus tertius. The sequence continues at coordinate 19,728 of CAKAOH010025914.1, read as the reverse complement.
GTCCTAGCTGCGGTGGACCAGGGTTCGAATCCGGCCTGTGGACCTTTCCGCATGTCATCTCTCTCTCTCTCTCCCCCTTTCCAAGACTCTATCCACTGTCCTATCAATAAAAAATCCTTGAAAAATGCCCCCCAAAAAATAACTTTAAAAAAAAAAAAAAAAAATCATGACACCCCTAGTCCCTACGTTACCCACAATGCAACTCGACCACCGGCAGTTCATTCTGGGTTTTGGGTGTGTTGTGCTAGCACTGGCTAATGTAGCCTTGAGATGCTACCCTTAAGTGGAGATGAGGAGCGGGCTACAAAGGTCAGGCAACCTCACTTCACGTCTTCAGTCCCAACCGACTTTATCACACTTTATCAGCCACAAAAGGGCTTTTTTCCACATACGCAATATAACTCCCCCAACACCTGTAAACAGACTTTGATGTGTGAAAATCGGTGGAGTTCCCCTTTAAGTGGACTTTATATTTGAAAGGTCATTGGTACACTCTCACCTTTCGTGTGACTCCAGGGTCTAAGTATCCTCGTAGCTTCTGGATGTAGGTGTGAGGCGGATTCTTCACCTGAAATCTCTCCTGAAAATACACAACAGTGTAAATATTGTAATGTGCAGTTTGCTGAAGTCACTGTGTTGGTGCAGAATGAGTGAAGTGATGACGGCAGGTGAGTGCTGGTTTGGTCATTTTTTAATAAGAGTTCATGAATGCACCTGGTCGCAGATCAGGTCCCACTTCTTCTCGTTGTCATACTGTCTGAGCAGCCGCGCTTTGTCTGGAGGAAGGTTCATAGAATTCTGAAAATAGATAAAAAAAAAGGAATTAGTTTCATTTATAACCACATATTTCCCTTTTTCTCTTTATTTGACTATTTAAAGCAGCTGTGTGTGTGTCAGTGACTGGGGCTTTACAGGCCTCTGGCGCCAACAGCAGAGAGCCGCCGAAATTTTTGGGAACTTACACCATGACCTCACTTCCTGTGTTGACACTCAACATCCTGCTGCAGGAGATGATCCGCATCTCCTCTGCACTCTCAGGTCTCAGCATCGTTCAAGCGACACTTTTCTTTTAACCACAACAAGCCCATACAAAAGGTCGAGCCTATTACCAGACCTGTCATCTAATCCGGCCATAAAGAACACTTGAACGCCACACGAGACGTCCCATGGCGGCCAGTTTAGTGGAGCTCAAATTAAACCCTAAATGCTCTAATTTGTGTTTAGAGACCAACCCACTAAATCTTTTTATGTCCTCATGACAACAGTAAAAAAAATAACACACACCATACGACACTAGCTTTTGACTAATAACTTCCTTTGCTGAGCCAAGAGCTTGTAAACACGCGTTGACACGGAAATCTTAAAAATGAGGAAGCACAACAATATGAGGGAGCTTGCCAGCCCCTGAAACTGATCACCTGAGCGTTTCTCTTTGAAGAGACATGAGGGATTGTTTTCACTGGGAACCCTCATTTACACCCGCATCAACTGAACCCCGTCAGCCCGGCCACAAACGGCCTGTCAGCTTGACATTTAACCTCAAACTATAACTCAGCCTCCCGTCTAAAGCGCAGCACCCCGTTAACCCATCCCAGGCCAGACGTGATGCTCACACTGGCATTTTCCCACTGGTGGAGTGTTTGATGGATGGAAAAATTACATATACTTGTTCCTATGACAACCACTCAGTCACTGGTGGAGGGTGGAACATCCCGTGCGAGTATTTTAAAGTTTTCCACATCGGTATTGTTCACTCCATCAGCACATCATGAATCATGTTGTCTAAAAGAGGACTGAGGTGCTTCTGCATTTCTTGACAGCTGACTTATTATTTCATAATTAAAATGGCATATTCTGTTATCACAAATTACAACACACACTCAATAACACATGCAACCATTTCCTAGTATACACAAACAATTCTAGTTGCTGGAGGGAATGTGGGGGAAAATAATGCCGACCATGATACACATATATTCTTTACATGTGAACAAATACAAACCTACTGGTCGGGGTACCTAGAAAAACAAGTTGTACTCCTGGGAACACGGCCAAAAAGCCTAAAAAAAGAGGAATTATATCTTTTTTTGGATCCTGAGAACTACAGCACTCAAACAAATAACAAGAAGTTGGAAAAAATTGGAACCTCCCAACGTAAACACGTGGCTGGAAACAGTAGAGGATATATATAGTACGGAAAAGGACATTTATAAAATCAATAAGAACGAAAAGTTGTAGGGAAAAAGATGGGCCTTCTTTAAATTAAGTAAAGGTAATTAACTAATAACATACTGTATTATATGTTATATTAAATGGATCATGTTTTGTGAAGATGTTTTAAGTGATATACGTGATAGAAAATGAAGCAGCAGTAGAAATATCAACTGAATTATCAAATGAAACTGATAAAAATTGCTAAATAAAATTGTCAAGATGTTTAAATAACAGGAAGGAAAAGAAATGTATCAACTGTTGATAATTGTGCTGACACAATAAAGTATATTAAAAAAATAACACATGCAGAAACCTTAAACTGCTGATGGATGCCAAAAAAAAAGCCCTTAAAAAATGCAGAAATGCCTGACGAAGCTATTCGTGTAGGTGGGAAACAGTGCTGCAGAGATGTTGCATATGGGACCTTTGACATAACCTGCTTTATAAAACCCACGCAGACAGACTAGTGAAGCAACGTGCATACCAGATGTCCAGAATTACAGGAGGAATGTGTCCTGTTTATAGTAGTAGTTTATAGTAGTACATTTTCTCTCTTGTCTGACCCCCAAGCTACTCTCTCCTCCTTCGTCTCTCCTGGGAAAAATCTTTAGGAAAGTCATCGTACTAGGAAGTGAAGAGTCCTATCTCCCATCGGTATCTGTTTCTAATAAATTATGGCTCTGAGCAGTTTTAACAAAGACTGGACATATACTAGTACAATAAATGATAATCTCCAGTTGGTGATCATCATAAGAAAACAGAAATATTAAAAATTCACATATTCTAAGAGCTTTCACTTTTTCATTTAGGTCTATGAATAAAAATCATTAGGATTTACTGCGGAGTAGTTGGCTAATCAACAAGTCGCTTGCCAGAAAATTCATTTGTAACTATTTCAGTTGTTTTTCAATTCAACAATGCCAAATATTTTCTGGTTCCAGCTTCTCAAATGTGCAGATTTCATGACGTTTATTACTGTATATCACTGTAAATGGAATATTTTTTAGGTTTTGGACTGTTGGTCGGACAAAATAAGACATTTGAAGACGTCCCCTTGGGCTCTTGGAAACCGTGGCTGATATTTTTCATTATTTTTGGACATTATATAGGCAAAACAACTAATCGATTAATCGAGAAAATAAATTAGCATTCGTTGGAGCCCTAATTTGCAGTCCACCTAAGCTATAAAGGTGCAGTATGAAGGATTTGGCGGATTGTAGCGGTGTGGTTGCAGATTGCAACCAACTGAAACTTCTCCCGTGTGCCAAGCGTGTAGGAGAACTACGGTGGCCGATACAAAAACAGCCAGTGTTTGGTTTGTCCGTTCTGGGCTACTGTAGAAACATGGCGACTGGCTCCGTGAAGAAGACCCACTTTCTATGTAGATATAAACAGCTCATTCTAAGGTAACAAAAACACAATAATTCTTATTTTCAGGTGATTATACACTAGAAACCAAGAAAACATACTGTGTTTTAAGTGAAATGATCCTTAGACAAATTCATAATGAAGTAATGACTGAGAAGTACCAATTGCACAAAGTGCATCTCTTTAATAAACTCCAAATAATGTTTCATAAGCTTGAATTTTGATGCAAACACCTGGGTGGTAAATGAAAAAATAAGCCCAGATATCTACTCCAGCATCTGTCCAGGCCCGAAGCCTAGTTCCTTTTGTTTTCTCGATCAGTCATGCATACTAAAGTAGAACTGTGGGGCAAACAGGCGAAGAGCAAAGTCCCCTTTTGTAGTAATTTAATTCTGAATTACTGGAAAGCGTGCAGACCAGACACACACATTCAGATGTTCATCTATTTAGACAAAAGGAGCAAAATAAAGTCAAAACCTGCCCATTTCATATTGGATTTGAAAAATATTTCAGCTATAAAAGACATGACTTAGAAGTGAAGAAAAGTGTTTCAGTAAAACGATCAGTGATGTGCAACAGGTTACGAGCCATGAGGACACGCACAAGACTTTGATGCTTAACACGATTCAGCTCTTTGTCAGTTAGAGCCTCAGGTAATGTAAACAAATACAGGTGGGACTGTGAGCAGATGTGTGGAGCCGCAAATGTTACGGGTATAAAAAAGTATCCCTGCGACGATGACAGAGGGGCCAAAGAAGAGGTTTCTCCTGCGACGAGGGCAGAGAGGATGTTTCCTTTCTGACCAGATTTGAGTAATTTGAGCCAAGTAACCCAATTTAGCTAATTTCATTTCACTTTCCTCCACCGTGATACAATCTCGCCCTTCCTGTGTTTATAAGAAGCTAAAGAGAAGTAGTTTTATGGGGGAGAGGGAGCACTTTATAGTTTTGGATTTGTTTGTCCATTTTAGGGCTAAAATACTACAGAAATGCCAAAAATGGTTGGTGCTTGTTGTGTTGCCCACATACTCTCTCCTCCAGCACGGCCTTTCTCGTTTGACCTGAGACTGGCTCGACAAAGGATTCAATGTGCCGCTTTGTTTTGATTTGGTGCGGTGCCATTCCCATCCTTTGACATTTGAGCTATTTTTTTCGTCATAGAAAATCGCTAACAATGGCTGTTGGGCAGGGTCAGCGTATGCCCCCTGGTGCTGTGTGGAGCAAAATCCGGCTAAAACACAACACCAGTACACTGCGCAACCAGATGAACTGGTTCCATTATAACCACTATCTCTCCGATCATTAGGCCACCATTGTGAGCCAGAACAGGAGGATGAGAATGAAAAACTCCACCGTATTCAACTCTAAGAGACCAAAACACTGTTAATCTTTTTTTTCTTTTTATGTAGAGATCTCTTGCACACTAGTCAGTTACAGAAAAGAAGTAAATAAATGCATTGACAGAAGATATAATAGAGGAAATAAGATTGAATAATGAATAGTGGATGGACAGAATATTGATCAATATTAACTTAGATTCAGTTAAGGCTGGGCAATATATCGATATATCGATATAATGATATGAGACTAGATATCTTCTTAGATTTTGGATATTGCAATATGACATAAGTGCTGTCTTTTCCTGGTTTTAAAGCTGCATTACAGATGTAATGTTCTGAACTTTCTAGTTGTTCTATTATTTGCATTTACCCAATGAGTCATTATATCCACATTACTGATGATTATCTATCAAAAATCGTTTAATTGATAGTGGAAATAGTGTTTGATTGCAGCCCTAGGATAGATAACAGGTAAATAACCTACCAAATAGAAACTTTTATGCACAAACAAAGGGGAATACACAAAGTAGGACAAGTGTTTAGAGCAGGGTAGCCCAAATGTTTTCCCTCGGAGGGCGAAAGCTGAAACTTAATGGGGGCCACGGGTCAAAAACAAACTTGTATTTTATTGTATTCTTAAGATACAAAATGATACTAGAATCCCAAGTTCCCTTAATTGAAATGCTTTTTGTCTTTTTAATAATAAGGGATCCTACATATTTAAAGTGAAGTGCATTTTTACCTCACAAAATATAAAATGACATGAACAGCGATTTATTTTTTTCCGCTAGAAACATCTGGCAGGCCAAATTGAACCTTATGGCGGGCCAACTTTGGCCCACGGGCCCCACTTTGGGCAGCCCTGGTTGAGAGGTTTTGGGGTGTTGTGGAGGAGAATTAAGCACAGGAGTAACACGGGCCAACAGAGACGGCATAAAACTCTAAAACAGAGAGACATTTGAGCCGTTGACAAAGGCAGACTCAACAGTTAAAGTAGTTGAGGGGGTCAGGTTGCAGGTTAAGGAGCCATGGAGAGTCCAGGAGAGCCATCAGGGACTCAGCAGAGCGCTCACAGTCACGCATACACCCCCACAACCAAAGGGGGGATGCTGCAGAGCCCACGGTCACCTCAGACATCAGAGTCAACAGGGCAACTCCATCTGCCCTAAACTGGACAGCTTCCTAATCCGAGCTGATTTACAACCAGCCTGGAATTGAGTTCATGACTCAACTCCTGCCAGAGGCTCCCAGACAGACAAATGGAGAAAAGTGACAGGATGTTTCCCCCCTGATCTTTTTCACAGCTTCACACTTTCAGCCAGGATAAGATATAACACCAAACTAAACTAACGCTTCACTCTTCATTTTAGAGTCCTGCTTGCAGACACTGAATTACCACAGTTGTTCCCTAAATTGCTACCAAACATGCAACAGAAGTTTATTTCTGGAAGATCTCTTTGGTTAAGACATAGCTGTATTTTCTTTTATACTATTATGGTAAAATAATGTGAATTTTCAATTAAATACTCTGACATTCTGGTGTACAGATGATCAAAAAGACTGAAATTGTTGTTTCATTTTGATGTAAGTTAATTTACTTTGTCTCAAAAGCCTGGAAGAGAAGGTAAAAGTGACTATTTGACCAGTATTTACTCTATATTATATAGTAAATGTTTTTATCCTTGAAGGTCTGATAATGATGATGATTTGAAAAACAATTGCTTTTCTTTTCTTTCTTTTTTGTGGTATTGTTTTGTGCAGCATTCTGGATCTAGCTTATATGAATTTGCGGTGGCTTGCAAGCCCCTGCAAGCTGGACTTAGCTGTATGCAAGACACAATTATAAAAAAGGTATTGTGCTTTGCCTTATCTCATGTAAATCATATTTTCAAACTGAAACACCCTACAAGTGGCCTACTAAGCAGATGCACTCAATGTGATTCTGTCTTTTGTGCATGCTCTATCGGTGGGTTACGCAGAGTCTGTGTTTTTATCTACTTCTACACAGGCCAGACTTAGTTGTCATCAGCTCAGAGGGAAAGGAGTGGGCGGCTAAAGAGCTCACTATGCTGGACAGAGCCTGAGGTGGTTCAGACATGAGGCCCAGACATTCCCCTTTACCCCCAACACGTCTGTGTGTCTGTTCATCAGGGTGGAGTCCAGGAAGAAGGGACCCACGTAACGACTAAACTGTAAGACAACATAATCAAAGGGTCACAGCCGCACACACGCATGGCACATTTCTTATACGATGCTAAATTCACAGATTGTATTTTAGACAGCCAGTACAAGATAAACAATATATTGCATTCAATTATTTGACTGTACATTTACAGTAAATTACTCCTACTTTCACAATAAGTTACTGTATCCTTTTTACAGTAATTCATTGTGTAATGACAGCTGTATACGGTGACCTCACAGTAGATATGCCTGTATATTACTGCTGTCATAGTATTACTGTATTTAACAGTAACTTTAGACAACAGATTACTGCAATTTAGCAGTATGTTGCTGTAGAGTTACTGTATTTAACTGTATTTTAACAGTTAATGTCCATCAGATTACCGCAATTTAGCAGCATGTTGTTGTACTGTATTTAACTGTAACTTCACAGTAAATGTCTCACAGATTACTGTGATTTTAGCAGTATATGCTGCTGTAGAATCACTGTATTTAACTGTAACTTCACAGTAAATATGCATCTGATTACCACGATTTAGCAGTATGCTGTTGTGGAATTACAATGTAAACAAAAACAACAATAAAAGTTGCAAATCTGAATATTTAAGGAAAGGTTTGATATTTTGGGAAATTGGCTTATTTGCGTTCTTGCCGATTCCAATATCGTGTCTGTAGACTAAATATAAAAACATATTTCCCAAAATGTCGACCTATTCCTTTAAAAGGATAAGTGATGATACCAGCGTCAACAGAAACTAATGGGGGTCCTAACCAATCAATTGATTTGTAGACATGTAACATCATTTTAAAATCAATACTCTGACCTTTCAGTTACCAGTTTAGAGACTTGAGAGTTAATGTAATATTGTTCCAGCTTCAGCAGATGAAGCCTGAAAAGAGAAGTTACTAACCCACTGGAAATAAAAGCATGGGTCAGCTTTATCGGATCCTGTTTGGTCATTAATCCTCTGACTCTTGCTATACTTTTCAGAGAATAAAAGGCTGACATTGTAAGTGATTTCATTTGGCTGCCAGGACTCGGATATCTGGTCTGAATTTTACTTCTCAAGAACAACAAAGTGGTAAATGGGATGTGCGGCCTGTTAATGTTATCATTAATAACATCAGAGAAATAAATCTTGTCTGGCTCTTTTTCCTTAATCCAAATAAAAGCACTGGCATATATTGTTTCAATGCACCTCAGCTATGTGTGAAGAAGCAACACATTTCTGAACGGATTTCAATGATCAGGTAACAAAGGAAAAATACTGGAGCGGCCAATGAGGGGAAAGATAAGACCAGTAGCTCTGTAATGAAGGTTACTGTCTGAAGAGGTTGGAAAACGCCAGGCCACTGATCCCTGTCAGGAAACAGAGCCAACAAGGAGGCAAAGAAAACAGAACCAATATGGGACCTGGCATGACTGTGTTTTCTTTAAGCTTATTTCAGGCCTTCACAATGAGAAAAAGAAAGTGATGCACCAGCTCTTACGCCAGAGATGGCTGGATATAGTTCGAGATAAATGTGTCCCTCAGGGGACAAAAGAAAACATAACCGTCTACACCCTCACAAACGCTGAGAAGGACAGGAAGGGTGACTACAGAATCTGGGCGTCTGGGTGTCATGGACTGTACATGTGTCACATACACTGATGACTGCATGAGGTGGGGCTTAACAAACCGGATGACCTTATTAAATGACATCATTTATGGTAAATAAGTGTGAATCACATCATCAATGAATGTGCTGTCAGTGCTATTGTTTGGATTCCTCCTTTTCCTTGCTATTGAAACACAATGAGAGGAGACAGGATGAGATGTTGTCGTCACTGGGCTGCTGGGACTTCCTTGAACTCTTCAGGAAATCAAAAACTGCCCTGAATAATGTCAGGGTTTTAGCTGTTACGTGTAATACGAGCGTGTGTGTGTTTTGTTTGCACGTCCACACTAACAATGAGTATGAATGAACTGTAGGTGTTTTTCCAGCTCCCAGGTAAAGCCTCGTGGAATAGAAAGCGACAGAGCAGAGTGTGAGAAAACGCTGGCCACCCTTTCTCCGAGCAGACACCCGATCACCCTATCGCTTTTTAGCGAGGTAACCCGAACCAGGCAATCACAACAAAGCATGAGTCCAACAAAGCAGACGCTACCTCTCCCAGAGATAGGGACTGAAGGTGAAGGTGGGAGGGACACAAAGCAGAAGGGACATGATGTTTTTCTAACAGGCGGAGATGTGAAGTTTTCATGGAGCTCGGTACTCCTCCCTCTCAGCTCTTCCTGATGCTGGTCTTTGTTTACAAAGCAAATAGACTCAGTTAAGAGCTTGTTTATTGAGATATTAGCATAACAGGTATAAGGGCACACCTCATTTACATGCAAACGTTGTGGAGGCAATGTCCAAACCACATTCTTGATATGTGAAACTTAAAACATGTTGTAAGTGAAAACAATGTCACATAATTAACATACTTTCCATTTCTCAAGCCTCAAGCGATACACAACTTAAACTATTCATATAGTTTTATAGTAAGATATTAGATTAGGGCTAAAAATAGAGATTAATCATCGATAAATCTGTTGATAATTGTTTCCAATTAACGGTGAAAGGTTTAGTCTATAAAATGTATCATTTTAAATCACTATTCCCAAAGTTCAAGGTGACATCTTCAAATTGCTAGTTTTGTCTAGAAATGCAACAATTAATTGATTAATCAAATTTGTTAATCAATTGATCAGTTTGAGTCATTTTTTTAAGAAAAAAAAAGTAAAATTTCTCTGATTCCAGCTTCTTAAATGTGAATATTTTCTGGTTTCTTTACTCCTCTATGACAGTAAACTGAATAATATATATATATATATACAGAGAAAAGCAGCTAATCCTCACATTTAAGAGGCTGGAACCAGTAAATTTGGGACATTTTTGCCTGATAAATGACTGGAAATGATAATAAATGATGATGATAAATGATTCATCAATAGTCAGAAGAATTGTTGTTGATTTATTTTCTGTCATTCACATATCTGATGACTATTTGTTTCAGCAATGGAGCACAAATGGTCAAAACTGAAAGCTAACACTTCTAATGGCTCAAACTTTCCCTAAGTGGCATAACAGCTCCAATTATGGAGTGTTAAGTCTCCATTAAATCAGGATTTTAAACACAGTTTGCAGCTGTGGCGTGATGTTTTCAGACCTTCTTCTCTGCCCTCCTGGTTCACAACCTTCCCTTCTCCTGCCTGAATGCTCTCTGAAGCCTCCTCTCTTCTCCCATGAACTCACATCTTCTACTATGTGACCTCTCCTGTGACTCACTCTGTTGAGAGAAATAACTTTCCCCTAGTCTCTACTTTACAACTCAAGACCAAATGGACATTCCACAGCCAGTCAAAGCAACAGGAAGTTGGGTTTCAGTTGATAAATCAAGAACTAAACTCCCAGAACCCCATTTGCTAGTCTGTTTATTTACCCGGTGACACAGCAGTGATCGACAGCGGTGATAGCTGGGTTCAAGCGAGAGACCGTTATCATCACAGGGTTCTTTATAAGTCGAACAATTGGCCAGATAAAGATGAAAATGTCCTTCTGAAGCCAGATGTTCTTCACGCTTCAAACGTCAGCGAACTTGAAATGCACACTTGTTTACATGAGCTTATCGAAGAGTTGTTGTGTTCCAAAACAACAGTAGCTGCGTCCCAAATCTCGCTCTACATACCCAATATGTGTACAATTGTTCAACATACTTTTGTGTGAAAAATAATAATAATTATTATTTTATTTTATTTAAAGAGCACTTTTCAAGCAATAAGCACAAAGTGCTTTTCGAGGCAATTCAAAACATAAACAATAAAATAGGTAAATAATGAAACATAAACTATAGAAGAGATAAATAATAATAATAAACAGTAGTTTGTATCTTTTCTGACGAACTGCGCAGTAATTTACTTCATCACTTCCTGAGAGCATCCTTGCTGGTTCGAGATGCGTAACCATGGTAATCTGTGCCAACCTCATTGACCAAAACGTCGATTTGTGAGAATCAAAGTCTGAATTAATTTAAAATATATATTACACCTATAGCAATATTAAGTTTTATATTTACACTTAAAATGAAGCGTTATTGATGTAACAGAGCTGTCCGTCAACGCCTGTTATGAACGTGGTTGTCACTACCGCATTGTATTGTGGGATATTTTGCTGCCGTAGTGTCCAGCATTTACACACTTTAATATTTCACAGGAAATAGTATACAATTTGCGTACTATTGGTTTCATACTAAGGTTTCTGACATATACTAAAAAAATCTCACATACTCTTTTAGTATGGGATTTTGGACGCAACCAATGAGATAAAACTCTATTGTTATTTGTTTTTTTAAACATACTGTATCTAGGAAATGTGAACACAAACAAGGATATTATTGAGATTAGGATTGAGGTATAAATAAATAGAACTATCCGTCATGAATCGGAGGTACTCGTTGGTTCCTGTGTGGCGAACATCCTGTTTATTCTCCTCCGTGCGTCCGGGCAGGGAAGCCCCAGCCAACAGATGATGTACACGGGGAATGTCGGGAATGCAGGTACATGAATGCCTCAATAACTCATGTTTGCCAGGCCTTTTGACACACTGCCCAGTTAAAAAGTTGAAGGTCAGACACAGAGGAAGGGCAACAAATCTGTGTAGAAATTAAAGCTATGAATCAAAAAGGAGTTATCTTCTTCGTGGCGGTTTGTATTGGAGGGAGGGGGAAACAGTGATAATAAAATAAAGAGGAATGAAAACTAAAACCAAAACACAGTCATGACACGTAGACTATGCCTAAATTGCACTACCAGTCATAAGTCTTAAAAAGTTCCCCTTTGTTTCTCAGTATGACTTCATTACTGTAAAAATGCAGAAGCAGAAGTCTTGAGAAATGAGAAGATATAGAAAAGCTACTGTATGTCATTTGAGGAAGGCCTGGGAAATAATGACATCATGTCACTAGTGTGTAGGAGAGGTAGTCGCTATAATCCACTGGCTCTTTAAACGGGCTTACAGCAGTTCTTCTGAGCGTCCGTCCGCGTAAAAAGAGTGTAGCGGCACAAAGGGCACCAGGGGATGAGGCCCCCTTTCTAAAACAACACTGACTGACAGAGTCCCCATTGTATTGAGGAGGAAACCACTTCTCCAACCTACAGCCGTGGTGCAGCTGCATTAGAGCAGCATGCAAACCCCCCACTGACACGCACAAATGCACGCACCAAAAAAACACTTACATATGCATAGAAATGGAAAACACATGCAGCTTCTTTGCATAGATGAATAAATCCAGATCTACACACATTTAGGTGATGTGAACAAACAACTTCCTAGTTGCTGTTTCTGAGGACGGAGAGTTGAAAAAGGACAAATTTGTTCCAAAAAAGTATCTGGAAAAGTACAACAAATACTTGTTGCGCTTAATCTCTGCTGATCTGCCTGGCTTTAAATGTAATAGATGGCATTTTTGGGAAATTCCACTCTCATGTTTGTATGCTATATATGAAGCTATAGCCAACAGCTGGTTAGCTTAGCTCAGCATAAATACTGAAGCCTTCAGTTTGGCATTTTGGCCATCACCATCTTGGTTTCTTGCAACCAGAAGTGACACGGATGGATTTAAGTACTATCGAACGCTGAATAAGACATGTTTAGGCGACCAAAATGTTATAATTAACTTCCATGAACTGAAGACACACTGTGAAAGGGTTAAAGCTGTAAGACGACCGGGACAACTCCCAGACAGGACAACGGTAATCACAAGGTAGCCATGCCCTAAAACATAACCTGCTTTATGGCCTATTTGACTCTAAATGGGACCCTAATTTACTAAATGAACATCATGCTGTATTGAAGAAGACTTGAAACTAGCAATTGAGACCATAAACTCATGTTTACAATGTTTACTGAAGTAATAAATCAAGTGAGAGGTAGGGTCATTTTCTCATAGACTTCTATACAATCAGATTTCTTTTTGCAACCAGAGGAGGCACTTCAGCATTGGCTTCACTTTTCAGACCTGGAGGTTGCCATCTTGCCTGGCTATGTCCATCCAAAACTCGTTTTTACACTTTGGTTTTTGTATTTTAAACAAACAAAATATAACATGTTTCATGAGCTTTAGTGGTGCTGGCAGGATTTCACTCTGTACAGAACCAGGCTGGCTGTTTTCCCCTTGTTTCCTGTATTTATGCTAAGCTAAGCTAACAAGCTGCTGGCTGTAGCTTCATATTTACCATTAAGACACAGGAGTGGCATCGACCTTCTCGGCAAGAAAGCAAATAAGCTGCAAATAAATTTCCCAAAGTGTTGATATGTGTGGACATGTTGTGTCTGCTCAGTCATGGTCTTTAACTTGACCTTTGCGAGAGGTGGAGAAGCACTAAAACTGCCCATAAAACCTGGTCCAGATTGGGGAATTGTAGCCCGAGGGCAGAGAGAGCCAGGTGGACAGCCTTGTGCTGAACCCCCCCTCTGCCTGCTTTGCTGCTCTGAAACCAAGTTAACTGTGTTCACTCAACTCCCATGATCCCCCTCTTCCTGGGACACAGTAGTGGGTGGCTGAGCCAGATGTATACACTCTTCCAACTTAAAACACGTTTTCTCTTTTCAGAAAGGATGATGCGCGTGAGAAAGGGAGTGGTAGGCACATAAATAAACTGCGGCCGCCATTAAACAAATAAAAATGATTTAGGTTTTAGGTCCAATAAACACATCGCACAGCTTGACTCCATTAGTTCCACTTGAGTGGCATCTATCAGACACTGCAGCTTTCTTTAGACATCAAGAAACACTGATGTCAGACAAGGCGCTGGAGTCGCATTGTCAGCATGTCTGACTTCACTACCACTGATTTCTATCTGTAGTTTTCCCAACATTTGCTGCTACTTAACGGTGAGACAATCAAATCTCAAAAGAAAAGCTGCAACGGCACAGTCTGTGCGTGACGCAACTTGATGTCACAGTATAAATAGATGTGGGGAGTTGAGCAGGCAAATCGGTTAGGATGGTTTCCAACGCAATCAAGTGGTGAAAATAATCCCGAGCTGCTCCCGTAGCAGCTCTTAAAATATGTGTGCGCTGTTTAAAAATGTTGGTAAAGTCATTACAACCAAGAAGAACAGTGGCAGACCGCCAGTTCAAAGGGAATTTTCCCTTTCTGAGTTTCTCCTGTGGCCTCAGCCTCGACTAGACCGCAGGAATCCAGCGGCGGATTGGCTCTTGTGCGCTTTGAAAGAGGATCCCAGGTCCAGGCGTGCACCTTTGAAAAACGCCACTCACTGATCTCACATCATTTTCTTAAGGACAGAGTCATATGGAGAAGGTTATTTTGAGACCCACAGTGAGAGTGAATTCGGGGAATGGGAAGGTCGGAAACACTGAGTGAGCAAATGAGAGGTTCCACTTTCATTTGGAAACACACAAAGCCAAAGATAAGTAAGAGTTAGCAGGGAGAGCTACAAACTATCAAGAGAAAGTTACCAAAGACTGAGACATAGCTTTTTAGATATGGCTTCTATGTTGTGTGCATCTGTGAGGTCTAGGTAGATCTGTATCACTATAGCTGAACTAATGGCATGTTATGCACCAGTAGCAGCCTGCAGGAACACAGTTCTTATTGTAAAGCGAACCAACCACAACGACCATTGGCTTCAATGCAATTTCCCCTGTAAAACGAAGAAAGGAAAATGCCAGGCAGCTGTTTCCAGCCACAAAAGACAGAGCTAAGGCTGTTTGAGAGGATGCTGGACAACAGAGACGAGAAGGAGACGATGCCTTTAGCACATGCTGCCGGTTAGAACAGACCCATGCATTTTATTAGCAGACCGCAAGAAGTAGTCGAAGCTAACCCAGGGGTCTGCTCTGCTCCCCTCCGCACTGTCTACAGTAGAGCGCTCCTGTTAAAGCCATTAGCCCTGGGATTACTAGCGAAGGCTGCTGCACCCATGACATCATTATGGGCTGCTGTCAGTCCAGTGGGACGTCCGTGAGTTGCGTCTGAGAGGAGAGAGGGCAGTCCCAGTGCGCAGATGCAGACACATCCATTCACACCAGCGTGCCATCATGCAACAGGAAACGCAGTGGTCCAGAGGAGGGGAAATTACCCATTTCAGAATAACCATTTATGGAAAGCCTATTATTTCTGAGGCTGTGACGAAGACAATTATGTCCCCGCTAACAAAAATAGTGAAGAAAGAAATCTACTCAGTTTAAAAAAACAAACTATTTTTGGCATATATGTTACTTTAAAGCCACTGCCTGACATCAGACCCGTGACCTTGTCTTCCTGAAGAGCTCCAACCACGAAGACAGAAGCTTTTGATGTACCTTTATCTCGCAACAAGGGGCCAGCGGGGCAGAGAGACAACCATTGTCTGATAAGAGCACTAAAATATACAAGCATGTTGTTCTTTCCCACAAAGTAAAGGAAATCTGGAGCTACTGTGGGGTAGGGTGGGGTTAGAGAGCTTTTTCCCAGTGAAAAACACAACTGAAATGTTGAGTCTACCGTCTCTTGCATAGAAATCATCTGCTCTGCACGGCTGAACATAATAACAGGGACTGACTTTGTGTTGCAGGGCAGTCAAACAACTGAAAACTGCTCCAGTCTCTAGGCAGGATGTATGTTGAACTTTATGGGAAATGTGACGCCTACAAAATCATATGGAAAAACTTCATCCAAAAATGTCCAAAGCAATGAGCCATCTGCGTGAAAGAGACACGTACTTGAGCTGTCATCTTACAGTGTATAATTTTAATAATAGCTGAGGATTAGCACAGCAGTCAACAAGCAGGGTTTGAATGGCTTCTTGCTGTGCTCGTCTCTTCATACGAGGGCTTTACTCTGTAGCTGCTGATAACTCTGGCAAGCAAATAATGGCTTTATTCCAGAAACATGGAGGATCTTTGCTGCTTGATGCTGTAATTAAGGTCTTAAACAGCTGAAGATCAAGGCCGGGTGTGATTATGTTGAAATAAGCACCTGTGAGAAACCTTCATGCTACTGTTTAACACAAAATAAACAGCTAGTGTAGTCTCCATGATAAAAAAACTTTTTTTAATTTATGCATTTTATGATTCTCTGACTCTCTGGTGCTGGATTACTCACACTGTAGCAGAGCAACACGTTGGAAGGATGTTACTGAGCTCTCTGTTTGGATATGCGTGGAGCGTAGCAGGGGTGGAAAGAGCACTTGCAACTCAAATACAGGTTCTGTGACTAACACTGCATGACTAAAATGTTACTCAACTAACAAAAAGTAGCTCCTCTGAAGGATATCAGTGTGAAAAGGCCAAGTGGCATCCTGATGTAACTATTTCAATAAGTACACCATATCATCCAGTTCTCTAGTTCAGGCCAATTCTCTTCAAAGTGGCAATGATTCCTCAGATATTGCAAATTCAATTTCTGTCCAAAGCAAACCGAAATGGAGTATTACCTTAATTGTGCCATTATTGCCTCACTGTAGGGCAGTGGTTCCCAGTCTTTTTTGGCTCGTGACCCCTTAAAATGAAGCAATGTCTACTCCACATCACAGGTTTTTGTATGTGTGTCCCACTTGCAAGTGTGTATTAACACTCTAAAAGACGCTCTCTTGTTTTTGAGTCCTTATTAAACAGAAATTGCCTCCACAGTATGGATTAAACAACAATAAACAGGGGTATCATTCGTTCTCATCTAATTCTTGGCAAGAAAGTTAGAAGAGTATTTCCAAAAATGTTGAAATATTCCTTTAAAAGGGTGTTTAGACGCTCAGAAGAGGTGAAAATAGTAAACTATGTCACAAGAAAAAGAAATCACACTGTTGCATGTAATAACCTAATATATTTCTCAGACCTTTATCAGGTAAAATTTGCATGAATATGAATTTTACTTGATGAAGGGGAAGGGATGAGTTCCAAAACATTGTGAACAAAGTGAGTAGCGATGCACCTGCCTGTGTGACTATCTGGTCTACAAGAACTTTGTTGACGTTGTAAACGACAAGAAAAAAAGCTACATTTTGAGAAAAGCAAGAAAAAGTTTCTGTGACTGATTTTTTTTAAATGATCTCTTTTATCTGGTGACCTCTTAGATTTATCTGGTGACCCCTCAGATTTATCTGGTGACCTCTTGGGCCCCTGCAAGTCCCGACTCCCAGATTTGGTAACCACTGCTCTGTAACTGTAGTTGAATAGAACACTTGATCAAAAATCTACTTAAGTTATTTTCATTATTCATTTAATTTTCTCGATTCATAATTTGGTCTATAAAATGACAAAAGATAGTGGATAATTGTCCATCACACGTTTCTAAAACCCCAAGGTGTTTTGTTTTGTTTAACCAACAGTCTAAAACACCCAAAACAAATTCAGTTTACTGGGGTCGCAACTGACAAATATTTTCATTTTTTAACTTTATCAATTAATTATTGGTCTATAAAATGTCAGAAAAAAGTCAAACATTACAATCCTAGTTTCTCAAAGTCTAAGCTGATGTCTATAAATGTCTTGTTTTGTCCAAAACCCCAAAATATTCACTTTAATATGCTATAAAACAGAATAATCTCCATATTTGAGAGGCTGAAAAACAGCATTTTCTGACATTTTTGCATGAAAAATAACTTCAAAGATGAATCGATTAATATTATTTTTGATAAACTAATGATTAGTCAACTAATAGTTGCAGCTCTGTAGTTTACTATCACATAAGACAAAGAAAAAAGCAGCAAATCCTCACACTGCAGGAGCTGGAACCAGTGAGGTATTTTTTGTTTAAAATATGACTTAAAATGATTAATCTATGATCAAAGTAGTCGCTGATTGTGTGTGATGGACTAATAAATGGATTAATGGGTTAATGGTTTCAGCTCCAGTAGAGTTATATTAGATATTTTCCAGTCCTGGGAGATGACTGACTGCAGCACCCACTCACTGGTCACACTGAAGTTATTCACACATTATAGTCCACATGATTGTTTTCTGTAAACTTGTAAAGTCCCCAATAAAAGAACTGTCCCCTTGACGTAGGATGACAGAGTCACTTGACTGTTGATAGTCGGTCAAAGTGGGTGTTGACTGTGTGCTCAAGACAGCTCAACTCCAGCCTGATGCAGAGAGGAGGGAGGGAGGAGGGAGAGAGAAACTGGTTGGGTGTGGGAGTTTTGGGGGAATTCAGAAAATGCTGTTTTCAGATGGTTAGCCTGCAGCAAGAAAACTTTAAATAAACCCAGATCAAGGATACAGTATAATCCCCCCCTACTCTCTCACCATGCTGGGCTCAGTGTTTGCCATTTCAGCCAAACGCTGAGTAGTCTGACTTTTAGGGGGAGACAAAAGAACCACAGGAGAGGAGAGAGGAGAGGAGGAGAGGAGGGGGACAACAGCACAGGCAGGTCTGCTCATTAAAATACCAGCAGCTCATAATGGATGATAAAAGACATGTAAATTACACACTTTCATGTGAGTTACAGAGCAAAAATCAACTCTTTTGTCCACTATTTTGAATTTGAATTCTGTAAATGATTAGTTTATGAGGCAGACAGAGTCAACTTAAATTAGAATTAAAAAATGGATAATATGATAAAGTGAGATGATCACAATAAACTCACCAAAACGATGGCAAACTTCTCCTCCAGCTCGTTGGAGTCAGGCATGGGGACCTTCAGAGGCATGATGTGATGCTTCATCTCCGACTGGCCGTCCACACTCTCTATATTACCCATTTTTCCCTCCTCACTCACAGATGTTGCTGTTTATCCTCAATTTGAAACCTTCAGCTTCTTCACCAGTGATGATAAATCCAAGCAAAACAGAAATAATCCAACAGTTTCATTAAAGGAATAATCCAAGAGATCCACAGTCAAGCCTCTGATAGTGCAGTAGTCTCCTATAACTGTCCCAAAATGCCATTTACACTGACTTTACTAAGCGCCTTTAGGTTTACAGTGTGCTCCACTGTAGTTTTTACCTCAAAAAAAAATTACTTTTAAAAGTAACAATCAAAGTGCAGCTGCTTTCTCTTCCAAAAGAAAGTAGTTTCTAATGTCCAATCCATTACTTTAAAATAGATTTCCAAACGCAGACCAGCTACTTTCAGAGTTGCTGTGCTCAACTTTCTTGGCTACGACGTGTTTCCATTCATTATTGTTGTGTGATCCTGATTAAACTGTTTGCTGATGCCTCCACTCAGAGGGCAGGTTTTCTCCTCTAGTCCCGCCCCCAAGCTGGAGGAGGGGGCGCTGCTGTTGGTTAAAAGACCTGTCAATCACTTTGATCTAGGTTTTTCCCCGCCCCTCACATCTGCAGGCAGTGAGCCCACACAGCACTTTGTCGCCACCTGGTGGCCAGATGTGAGTTAGGGTTAATTGATTTTAATCACAACTACCTCACAAAATGTTATGTTTTGGAATTAAATATTATTATTATTATTATTATTATTATTATTATTATTATTATTATTATTATTATATTTTATTTTATTTTATTTTATTTTTATTTTATTTATTTTTTACTTTTACTTTTACTTTTACTTTTTATTTATTTATTTATTTAGCAGTTACAATGAAATACTATGCATATTAAGGACTGTTTATTTATATATATATATATATATATATATA
>CAKAOH010025913.1:0-50923 GCA_916701665.1 Sebastiscus tertius | reverse complement strand
GACAGCTGTTGTTGCCTGTTGGGCTGCAGTTTGCCATGTTATGATTTGAGCATATTTTTATGCTAAATGCAGTACCTGAGAGGGTTTCTGGACAATATCTGTCATTGTTTTGTGTTGTTAATTGATTTCCAATAATAAATATATACATACATTTTGCATAAAGCAAGCATATTTGCCCACTCCCATGTTGATAAGAGTATTAAATACTTGACAAATCTCCCTCCCTGATAAAAAATGTGCAATTAATTTTCATGATTAACTATTGACAATCATTTGATAAGATTATCAAAACTTGAACTTACTGTTTAAGTAACATAGTCCTCTGTTGCACTGTGGCCTGCTGCAACAGTCTAGTTTACTTGCACTGATGCGTTTTCACCTCAGGGCCTGGTTACTGATAATAGCAGTGAGTCAGCAGAGGGATGCTCATTGTTTCACCAGCCTCTTGCTCAGCTTTTGTTCGGTGGCCGTTTACTGTTTGGTTCACTTCTCGTTGGTAATTGTACTGTCTACTGTGCTCGCACAATTTGTCAGACAAGCAGAAAATTCCTGCTTTCAGACATGAAAATGAGTTTAGGCTAACAGCCAGGTAAACACTTGAGGCGTGAGCACAGAGTAAAGAGCTCTGGTGCCTAAACTAGCGTGTAGCCATCAGTCCATGTGAGCTTGTGAGTGAGTGGATGTGAGAATAACCTGTTTGAGCGTGTAGTGTTGGGCCATAAGAGCCTGGACCATTTCAGGCAACGCTATGGGGATGCTGGTCAGACGGTCGGAGAAGGCCGCCAGCAGCTGTTGGGACCTCTTGAGCCACTCCTGTCGTCCGATGTAGTGAGACAGACGCAGGAGATTGGCCGCCGACACTGAGTTAGCACTGGGCTCAGCTCCGTCCTGATCTGAAAGACACACACAAACAGAAATACACAACATTTTTATATAGATTTCAATGGTCATAAGCCAGGTTTACATCCAAATGTATCGCACATTTTAACCTGAATTTCGAGAAAATTGGCAAAAGAAAATACAAATGAAGCTTGTTTGCATCCACTGCCGTTATGCGATTATTGGTTCATCGGGATTAGCATTAATTTGCGCCAATTCTCCATTCGGAAAACCATTATACCATTGCAGAAGATGAGGGCGCAACAAGATGATGTAATCGAGTGCTCCAGGGATGACATATTTTTGTAGGCCAACCAGGAAATTAGCGTCGCATGGGTTCCCCTGACAAAAAGCCAAAGGGATTTCTCCATTGGGAAAATCGCAGAAAATTATCTCTGTGGCAAACAAACGTTTATGATACTTACACATTTTGTAAAGCAAGATAATCTCCACAAATGAACACCACTTTTATGATTTTTGAAGTGTGAATGCAATCGGCAGAAGTAAAAAGCTAAAGTTAGGATATACATGAACTACACCGTGGTTGCATGAACGCGAGGATACACAACGAGGCTGTAAAGGCGGACGAGTCGGCGTGATGACGTTTAGTAGTCTCATTTAGCAACTTGTTAGCAACCGCCTTACTTAAGACACGGTAAGGCTTCAAAATTCACAAGTGGGATATTTACTGACGTATTTTATATCGCAGAACAAAACGTTAAAATCTCTTCAGCTTGTGTTAACCACAGACCTTATTTCAGGCATCTCACTAAAAATCCATCGACTGCCAGGCGAGGGAACCGCTAACATGCTAACTCATTTACGGATTATTGGACACATCCCTGAAGCACTCTATTAAAAGAGCGCTAGTCAAACCTCAATTGGTGAAAAACAATGTAGAAAATGTTAAGAGGGTTACATCAGATCTGTGTGGAGCGATGAGACTTTTTTTAATCTGCCGCTATTTTTCATCTCTTCAGCGGAGCAGAAGCTTCAGTGGACTTTTCCACCTCAGCCAGGCATTAAAATAACATTTCAAATGTTTTTTCTACAATTTTTGGACTTTCCACCAGTGGGCAAACTCCAGGTCTGAAAAGTGAAGCCAATGCTGAAGTGCATTAGACTTTTATTCTTTCTAATAGCCAGCAGGGGGCGACTCCTCTGGTTGCAAAAAGAAGTCTGATTGTATAGAAGTCTATGAGAAAATGAGCCTACTTCTCTCTTGATTTATTACCTCAGTACACATTGATTGCAAAAATGACCCTATTTCTCACTAAACATGAGTTTATGGTCTCAATCTCTAGTTTCAAGTCTTCTTCAATACAGCATGATGTTCATTTAGTAAATTATGGTCTCATTTAGAGTCAAATAGACCATAAAGCAGGGGATGCTTTAGGGTGTGGCTACCTTGTGATTGACAGGTCGCTACCACGGCGTTGTCTGGTCTGGGAGTTGTCCATGTTTTCGTCTTACAACTTTAACCCTTTCACAGTGTGTTTTTAGTTCATGAAAGTTAATTATAACCTTTTTGGTCGCCTTAAAAATGTCTCATTCAGCGTTTGGTTGTACTTAGCTTCACCTTCTGGTGTCACTACTGGTTGCAAAAAAACCAAGAAGGCGATGGCCAAAATGCCGAACTCAAGGCTTCAAAACGGCATCCAACAAACCAATGGGTGACGTCACGGTGACTACGTCCACTTCTTATATACAGTACAGTCTATGTGCAGACCACACATATGCAGACAGAAAAGCATATTACACACTCATGTTCCACTTCGTTATGATGGACAGCATCTTTTAGACCTTTACAAAGAGGCAAATCATTTCAAAAAGCAATTTAGTCTTCACTACACAGGGAAGTAATCATACGATCAATAATAATCAGACAAAGTGATGGCACAGAGTCAAAAATAAGATGTGTGCGTTGAATAGGATGGGCACACAACAGATATTATGTCTGTAATCCTTCATGAGACATAAATCTTGTAAGAAATGCGACGCCTCTGATCCAACACTTCAGAATTTCTGTTACAATTTGTCAAAGTAACAGGAAAGATGGCAAAATAGTCAGTTCAACTCTATACCTTCCTGTGACTTCCCACAGTACACAACCGTCCCAGAGTCTCTATGTGTGGTGGTGTGATGTGATGGGACTAACAGATGACCTCATGACATAGCCCTGTTAAGTGATTGGTCCTTATCTCTTATCAGTGTCCAATGAGAGCCTGGAGGTGATCCTCTCATAACCCATGACCTCGCTGCAAGTCTGCTTCTCAGCAACGCTGTGATGCCAGTGTCTCTGAATGTGTGAGCGTGTGTGTGTGTAAGGGAGAGAGGGACTTTTGAGTTGGTAGCTGACACAAGCCGCTTTTAAGTCAAACTGCAATTTTAGGTCAAAAACTAAAAATAGCAAAGCTAAACCTCAACACACAAAAAACTCTACTGTACAGTCGCTGCACATAAAATATTTCTTATGACAAGCATGAATTTACAATCGCATATAGATGCACATGAAGTGAACCACTCTATGCATGACTGAACTGCAGACATAATTTGATTTTATTCTGCAGTATGTTTCAGCTCTCCGTGAGCCCCATGGCAAGAAAGCTTCAACATACACACACACACATACACACTATATACTGTACACACACACACACACACAGAGGCTGAGCGAGCGAGTCTGTCCGCTTTCCACATTTCACATTACTCTTTTCTTAAAGAGCCCCGTGGAAGGAGGTCATATAAATACAAAGCTGTGACAAAACTGCCTCTAAACACGCACATATACATTCCTATATTACCAACAGTGGACTATGATTCGATACGTACTGAGTGTGGACCTCTGTTTCTGGTCATCTTGATAAAAACAAAAATAGATTAAAAAATGTGCTTTTAAGGTCTTTTTCCGGTGGGCAACCTCCGGGTCTGATAAGTGAAGCCAATGCTGTACCAAGTGCTTTAAACCTGCATTCTTTCTAACAGTCAGCAGGAGACGACTCCTCTGGTTGCTAAAAGAAGTCTGATTGTATAGAAGTCTATGAGAAAATGAGCCTACTTCTCACTTGATTTATTACCTCAGTAAACATTGTAAACATGAGTTTATGGTCTCAATTGCTAGTTTCAAGTCTTCTTCAATACAGCATGATGTTCATTTAGTAAATTATGGTCCCATTTAGAGTCAAATAGACCATAAAGCAGGGGATGCTTTAGGGCACTGGTTCCCAACCTGCTTCACAGGGGGTCGCGAGGCCAACTCGATTTTAAAGATAGGGTCGACGATGTTGGAAAGCTAGTATAATGTGAAAGTAGCATCGCCTCAGGAGTGCTGTCTAAACCCACCTCCTCCCCTCGGGGCTCCTTCCAAGGCAACATCGTCAACCCTGCCTTTAAGAGTAAGTGTAAGACAACTTTTGTTTTAAAAATATACAGTTATATTTTAGCATTTTATTCATTTCTGTGACGAAAACTAAATTAAATTGTTACTTTTAAAGTTTGGATTATTATTAAAAATATAAACTTGAAACAAATCTTACAGGATAAGGGCACGGTGACGACCTGAACACAAGCTATATTCACAGAGCCTTCCCTCTCTACTAAACAGCCTCGCCCTACATTAGAAAAGTATGCAGTTAAAACAAGCTAGAGCTAATAGAACAATAGCCAAGTGTCAGGGAAAAGAAAACATTAAATCTGTCAAAAAAGAAGCCTATTAAGTATAAGTGATTGCTAAAAAAAATACACAATACAGAAAATTGTATTAAAACTTCCAAAAAATAACATCATCTCTGGTTCAAAATTCAGCGAAATTGCTCGTTTTACACAAACATCCTGCAGTTATTGCGTTCACTATTTGGGTTCATTGTACAGTTTATAAGTTGTTCTGTTATGCATTGAATATAATATGAAAAAATCAATAAAGCCATTTATATAATTAGCCAAAATGCTGAATGCGAGGCTTCAAAACCGTAGTCCACAAACCAATGGGTAACATCAGTGACAATGTCCACTTCTTATATACAGTCTAGGACCTTTTCCCATAATATTACTACAAATGAGCTTGTTGTTACACACAGACACACACACACACACACACACAACCCAGAAACACACTGCACTAAAACAATATGGAGCTCCGAGGGTGTTCAGTATAAATATTCTGGTCAAATGGGAATACATCTGAAAGTGCATTTTGGCCACAAGAGACCAAAAAGATTTTAACAAACAGATCAAAGTCAAATATGTTGCCAAACAGATATTGTATATCATTTTAACCTTACTCCTCACAAACAAATACACACAGGGGAGAGTGGCAGGGCTGTAAGAAGTAGTGTGGTGGGGGGTAATCCGTCTTGCAGTGACAGGCTACGCTGCTGGGACAGGCGTCCACACTGCGGCGGCTGTAGCGTCACTAATGGGCTTCAACCCTACACAGTGCCGCCACCGTAATGGCACAGTCAATCCTCTCAGATGAGAAACCTCTCACACGTCAGCTCCGATAAACACACACACAGATGCAGGTGTGACGGCGCGCGGGGACAGGCACTCCCGCGCACACACACAAGGCACACACACACACACACACACAACCATCATCTCCAATCTGTCAACAGTTCTTAACAAGAATAACTATTAGCTTTTCCCTGTTCCTCCACCCATCTGTGGCATGTTGCTCCTGTCTGAATTATTTGCACCAAGCTATCTGTCATAGGCACATGAGTTAGTGTGTGTGTGTCTTTCCTTTTTAGGTGAAAAAATAGAGCTGCTGTGCCATCTGGTACATTAAAACTGACAATATTACAGACAGAACTCTCAGTTTGGAGTATATTTGTTTTCTTAGGCAGAGGTTAAATGTTAGTAGTTAGTAGTCTAAGATGCGGTTCATGAAGTACATTTACTATTATTATATGGATGTATGCACCTTAAAGTACAAGTGGGTGCGACTGATTTTTTTCCCCTTTGCCTAGACCAAGAAACCAAAAAACCAAAACACGTGTATCCTGTAACAGCAAGAAAAGACAAAAGACAAGAGTATGACATTTATCAGGATGGGAAAAAGACCAAGCTAGTTTTCCATGAATTACCTGCAGCCCGCCACAGTTTCACATTGAGCTGATCATATTTTTTGATTACTGCTGTCAATCAATTAAAATATTTAAATATTTGCATGCTTGTCCATAGTTAATCATGATTAATCACAACTTTATCTGTTCAAAATGTACCTTAAAAGGGAGATTTGTCAAGTTTTTAATACTCTAATCAAAATGGGAGTGGGAAAATATGCTGCTTTATACAAATATATGTATATTTATTATCGGAAATCAATTAACAACACAAAACAATGACAAATATTGTCCAGAAACCCTCACAGGTACTGCATTTAGCATAACAAATATGCTCCAATCAGAACATGGCAAATTCAAACCCAACAGGCAACAACAGCTGTCAGTGTGTCAGTGTGCTGACTTGACTATGACTTGCCCCAAAGTGGGCATGTCTGTAAAGGGGAGACTCGTGGGTACCCATAGAACCCATTTTCATTCACACATCTTGAAGTCAGAGGTCAAGGGACCCCTTTGAAAATGGCCATGACAGTTTTTCATCATCAAAATTTAGAGCGTTAATTACCCTGTTTCGCGACAAGCTAGTGTGACATGGTCGGTACCAATGGGTTCTTTAGGTTTTCTCGTTTCATATGATACCAGTATCTTCTCTCTAGCTTTAAAACTTAGTCCACATGATCCGTCATTTCCATGCTTCCCCTTCATTGTTTATGTAAGCAGTCGTGCAATGCACTCTGGTAGCACAGCGTTGCATTTCGAGAGATGGACCGTCACTTTGGCCGCTCATCGATTGCATAAAGTTGAGCCATAGGCTACTTTACTGTCATAAAGTTGATGACAGTAAAGTAAACTGTCATAAAGTTGAGCCCTAGGCTACTTTATGCAAATCAGGAGCGTCTGGCGCCACTCGCCGCCTCTAGAAACTTCCAAAAAACTTCTAAACTAACCGTTGATAAACAGTTGATCTCAAGTGAAGACAAATTCATCAACTGCGTGCCTTATTTCTCGCCTCAAATGTTTCCTGAAAGACATTTCGGTGAACTATTTTTTGTAATATACGAGAAATTTTTTTTCAAAACAAGCCGCCATGTTGATTCTGGTTTGAAAGCTGTGAGCAGCAGCTCACGAGGGAAAGCATTCATCCAATCAGGTGCCTAGTGGCAGCCCATCGAGTCTAATGCTGGGAAGTGAAGCAACCCCCTCGCGTACAAAAACAGCCCTGTGGACACGTACCATTAGTGCTCTCTGTGCCCTCTCTCCCTGCAGGGACGGACGGTGATGGACAGAGCCCGCTGCTCCCGGTGCGACTGTCAACTTGGGCGGACTGTCCTCAGTGCGATGGGTCTGGAAACATGGACGCCGTCTTGCTTACCATGCTTTGTGGTTGTGACTTTTTTGCCGCGTCATCACCATTCATATCTATACTACAATTTTTTTAGGATTAAGTGTTTAGAAGAGCACAAAAAAGCTCTTCATAGAGCTAGCCTTTAACTTCAAAATATACAACATTTTCTCCCCCAAAGGGTCTGATGTCCACCCACCACAGTCTCACAAAAACCTGTGGTAAACACTGTAATGTGTTATAATAAAGACATTATGCTGAGTAGAGATGGCAAGAGAATAAAAACACAAGTGGGAGCAGCAAAATAGATGGTTGCTGTCAGACGGAGTAGCTCGAGAGGGAAAACAAAAAGAAAGTAAATCCAGACGGGAAACTTTGGTCTGACGGATCAAAGGCAAATGTCTGCATGTCCACAAGGTGTCAGCTTCTCTGTTCAGTTGGAGCAGTGGACTGGCAGCTGAAGAAAGGCTGCCGTGAACGTCAAGGTCAGACCCATTTATATTTATATCAGTCCTTTGGTCCCTCTATCAAAAACTGAAAAAATATATTCTAGATACACCTGTCCACTGATTATTATTAAAAAAGTGTAATTTAGTTTTTTTTAATGTCACACTGCCATGTCTGCAAATTAACTTTTTTTATATTTTATACAGGGCCGGGTCTAGCCCTTTTGGTGCCATAGGCAAAATTCGGATTTAGAGCCCCCTTAACTCCCCCAGAGCCCTAACGGCCGGGACACACTGCCCATAAGAGCAGCGTGTGACGGCTACCTCGCTGAACTGCTGCATGTTGTCCACACCGACAGCGATTCTGCTGCTGCTGTCAGCCCTTTCTTTCTACATAGAGTTTGCCTTTCATAATGGCCATTTCATTTCATTATAAATATAATTTATATTTATTTTAGACAGAAAGAGGTTAAGAAGCGTGGGCTCATTTGTAAATAATAGTAATAATCCACAATTTAAACCCAGTACTTTATTCATTCATGGAGCCCTGCAAATCACTGCATTTTCTACAACACTGTCCTGCAAATATTTCAGAATAAAAGCCGTGTGTTGATAAATGAAGGAATTCTGTCTGCAGAAAAAACGCTTGAGGGCTTTTATTTTGAAACGGAAGCAGGAAGTGTTTATTTCAAAATAAATCTTTACTTCTTTCATTTCTGAGACATATTCTACAAATGTCTAGACATTGAAACTGTAGTAAATGTAGCTGGTATGATGTTATATACTGTCAAAAGATCATTTTCACTGTCTATTGTTGCTGTGAACTGAACGCGGCTCGTGGTAAACATAGCCGAGACCTTGAATCTCTAGAAGAGACGCAGCTGACACTCAGCTGAGCCGCGCCTGAGTTGCGCTGCTCATGCGGGCAGTGTGGCTGCTTGAACCTGTGCTAAGGGCGCTGAAATAAAAAAAACCCAACAGGTTCCACAGTCGCCACACGCTGTTGATATTCCCTGTGTGTCCCGGCTGTTACCCTAGCCCCGTAAACCGCAACACATCGGGCATCACAATGGTTTTTAGATAAAAATTAAGATTTTTATATTCATAAATAATTGTATTTATTATAATATATGGGCTATGCGTTAAGCCGGCCCTTTTTTTGCAAATGGGGTACCTTATACCGAGCTCAAAGTCAAGGTTTAAGGGCACCAAAGGACAGAAAGAAGGAAAATGCATTGAGCAAAAGAACTAAATTAAGGTCCAGGATGAAGTTGAAGTGAGATGAGAAGAGGCAGAGGCAGGAAGTGGATTTCAGATTCCCACTGTAGATTGTGCGTGCCGTTTCAATCTGTCAAAAGGCAGATGGACTAGGAGTCGCAATGGAGACTGATTTGACAGGTCTGGTGATCAGAGCATCAGTCTTTGAGTGCTCTCATGATGGAGAAGTTCAACTCGAGTGAGAGACGGTTGCTCTTCACTGGAGGTACGTAGGGGAGGTCAATATTCCTCTGCTGTCGTCTTTTTATCCTCAACCTGTTCACCTATCCATCCATCCATTTATCCTTGCTTCCCTCCTCTCCTGTGGTTTAGCGATGGAGTGAAGCCTCCATCTTGTTAAGCTACGGATCAATCGATAACCATTAACATTTCAAATAAATGACGTGCTTCTCTTTTTCCTTCAAATCACCGTTACCAGACTGTGGCGATGTGTTGGTATTAGCAAACTGTCTGCAGACCTCAAACTCTGTATTTACTCATCTGTCTGAGCTATCCATCCTTGACCAAGCCACAGAGGTATGCTCCAGTAGTACCGTTAATCCTCCGCCTGTCCATCAATCCTTCCCTGAATCTCTCAACCTATTAGAGCTACAGCCAGCAGCAGTAGCATCAATACCTTGTTTATTTTCTACAGCTGGATGTTGGTCTGTCAGTCCACCACTTCGGTCCTAACTGAAATATCCCAACGTATCCCAATTTTGTAGAGATATTCATGGACTGCAGAGGATAAAGCTTACTGACTTTGGTAATCCCTCGACACCATCAAGTCAAAATTTGACTTTGTCCAATGCTTTGGTTTATGACTGAATCCCTGCATAACTAATGGCATTCCCATCAGCCTCAGCTGTACTTTGTGCTAAGTAGTAAATACCAGCATGCTCACATGCTAAAGTGAGATGGTGAACATGGTAAACATCGTCTAAACATCTGCATTTCAGCATTGTTATTGTAGGCATGTTAGCAGGTGAATTTAGCATTTAGCACCGCTGTGCCTAAATACAGCCTCACAGTTTGGCTGTAGACATTCTGTCTTGTATATATGATTATAATGATGATGATGATGATCGTGACAGGTGATCATAGACCGTATATAAGAAATACACCCATTGGTTTGGGGACTGCCGTTTTGATGCCTCGAGTTTGGCATTCTGGCCGTCGCCATCTTGGTTTTTTTGCAACCAGAAGTGACCCGAGAGGGTGGAGCTAAGTATAATCGAACGTCGAATAAGACTTTTTTGTAACATAGGCTACGGCAATAAGCCTAACTAGCGATTGAGACCATAAACTCATGTTTACAATGTTTACTAAGGTAATAAATCTGGTAGGCTCATTTTCTCATTTTCTCATAGACTTCTATACATTCAGACTTGAGTTGACCTGCTGTGCACTACATGTGTGAAAGGGCAACTCTGGACAATTCAACCTGATTCAACGGACATTGTCCGGGGTTCATATAAGACAGCGTCTTTTGTCTGTCACACAAGGGGCTGGCTATTCAAGATCTAGACTGGTGCAAT
The DNA here is from genome assembly GCA_916701665.1 of Sebastiscus tertius. Taxonomy (NCBI): domain Eukaryota; kingdom Metazoa; phylum Chordata; class Actinopteri; order Perciformes; family Sebastidae; genus Sebastiscus; species Sebastiscus tertius. The sequence continues at coordinate 40,398 of CAKAOH010025913.1, read as the reverse complement.
CTACTCAAATATCAATGCACCCATCCCTCACCCTCTTTGAGTTGCAGCAGCACAGTGCTGTCGCTGGGATCGCTGCAGAAGTAGCCTCCGCCCTGGTCATCCCAGAACAGCACGTCCTGCCTGAGCTGCAGCTCCTCGGCCCACTGCAGCCACTCAGTCTGCTGCGTGGCCTCGAACAGGTCCAGCAGGCCGCAGATGACGAAGGCGTAGTCATCCAGGAAGCCAGAGATAGGCGGAGATCTGGAGAACACAGCGGGGGACAGAAATTGAAATCAGTGTTAGAAGAGCGAGAATGAGGACAGTTTTCATTAAAAATGTATCGACGGATCAGTTGAGACGAGTTGAGATGGGTCGGTGAACTAGTTCAGCTTCTTGTTTTTCCCCTCTTTATCTTCTAAATTCCAAATGCATGTTCACAGTGCCTGAAGAAGATCAAGCTATGGTTTCCATCAAGACAGTAGAGAAACCCTGAAGAATTGGCATGAAAGATAATAAAAAGCCTGAAGGAGTTATCTGTGACAGAACGTTACGACACACAAAGCGGGCTGAGTATAATCTCTCCCTGCAGTATTTTTCTCTAAGTGAAATTACTCATCTGCTTTCTCTGTGCTTGTCATACTGTAGAAGGCATGAGAGACATATATACATGCACACACAACCGTGTACGCTGTCTTTGAAGTTTCAAGTGAAGCAGCAGAGTAATTAGGCAAATGTGGTTCCAGTTAGACCATCCCACCTCCCTCCAGCATCAGTGAGCCATCTCTTCCTTCACCTGTCTCCCCCTCTACACATCGCAAAAACTAGGCCAACAGCCGGCTCTAGTCTGCCCGTGTCGGAGGTTTTTGGCCAATTCAGCATGTTGAATCGGTGGCGGTGCCCATCGTGACAGAAATCCCTCTGATTGGCTGTTCAGCTTAAGCGAATCAGTGCACGAGAAGAGAAACGGAAGTGAGGAAAGCAAGCAAACAAAATATCAAGAGGGCAAACGCAGAAGGCTCTTCTCATTTTTCATCTTCATCTCATCTGATCAATCCAATACACAAATATTTTCACAGCGACATCTGGAATGAAGCTAAGCGGTGAGTGAGAGCGGTGTGAAAACGGTCGGCAAATGCCGCTTTGTCTGATGTACGTATCATAACAACGGCTTGTACATCCGCAGTCTTCGGTCGTCCGGTTTCCCCTTTTTGAATGACTAATGCAGACTACCGCCGCCTGCTGGTGTGGAGAGTCATTTCATCTCACGCTGGCGCAGGACGTACGTGGTAGTTAGCCGTCGGCTGTAGTCTTTGCTGTGTGTTCAAATGCAACTTTTTGGCCAAGACAAAGGCGACGAGAGGTGACGCAACAGCAGGGGTGTAAGAAAATATCAACATAATATTATGTTTTGTGATACTGTATCGATTCTCAAGAACACTATCAATTTCTAATTAATAGTTTACGTACAAAGATTAACTCAGTCAATACTTTATTGAGTTTGCAAAGAGATGTGGCCTCCCAATGTATGTGCCCTCTCAAAGTAGTGCTATGATGTATGATTTATGATGAATAAAAATGCAGATCCCTCTGTTCTGACTTTTTTTCACTCAGATTTTATGCCCATTTCAATGTGTTCTTTATACTATGACAGTTTTCCTAAAATTAGATAAAAAAAATAGCAATATATCACAATATATTGAATCGTAACCCCTGTATCATGATACGTGTCGTATCACTAGATTCTTGCCAATGCACAGCCCTACGCAACAGGCGGCCTTCATCGGTTCTTTCATAGTTCTCTGGTGTCGGGTTGGTGTGTCTAGGCCTTAACATTTTTATCTCACATCTTTTCATATAAACTTTGAAATCCTATATCAGTCTGTCTCAATTTTACAACCTGCTCTCTGACATTTGTTTCTAATGTGATTTATTGTTCAGTCACATATACACCCCGACAACAAGCCCCCTCTAGCCTCCACCCTCCAATTCCTACAATGACACCCCGTCCGGGTGAGTGCAAGGGAGACGGACGGTGACAGGAATCCAGATAGCGCCGTGTCAGGCGAGGCTGGTGGCTGCTGGTCAAGAGGCTGAAAACAGGAGGAGGCTTTGGAGGAGATGAAGTGCATGAGGGGCTTTGAGAGGTCGCGAAGAGGTGAGGAGTCATATCTGGACCCATCTTTCCCAGACAGACAGACAGACAGACGGTGACTCAGAAGTTGAAAGGAGACAGCAGGTACTCTCACACTGGACAGGACATAGCCAGTTGAACGGAAATACAAAGGGGAAGAATGTCTTTGGAATTTGACATCATGACAGATAGAAATGTCTACAGCAATGCTAATGGCTCTGTGATTGAAGAGTCAGGGGATCACAAGCTCTATTGATAGATCAATAGAGGAGCTTAGGGAAGCAGCTGTAAAGCTGCTCTTTATCAGAGGTGGGAAAGTTAACTACAACTCTATAGGGTCTCTGAGGATGATGTATTTTGTAGGCCAACCACGTACAGTAGTTAGCATCGCCCTGGTTCCCTCGACAAAAACCCAATGGGATTTTTCCATTAGGTTTTGGATTATTGCAGAAAATAACCTCTGTGGCGAACAAACGTTTATGATACTTGCACGTTTTTTTCAGCAAGATCATTTTCACAAATGAACACCATTTTTATGATTTTTGAAGTGTGAATGCAAGCAGAAGTAAAAAGCTAATGTTAATAATTATAGACGAACTACACTAGGTAGCATGAGAGCGAGTATAGACAACAAGGCTGCAAAGGAGGACGAGTGTTCAGCGTGATGACGTTTAGTAGTCTCATTTAGCCACTTGCTAGCAACCGTCTTTTTTAAGACACATGAAGGCTTCAAATTCATGAGTGGGGTATTTACTGACACGTTTTATGTCTTAGAACAAAACGTTAAAATCTCTTCAGCTTGTGTTAACCACAGACCTCATTTCAGGCTTCTAACTAAAAACACATCAACTCTGAGACAAGGGAACCAAAAGTGAAAAAATGCCAACTCATTTCCGGGTTTTAGGACTCCTGCAACTCTCTATTAGCCAAACCAACCAGTTGGTTTTCATAACTGAAGCCTTATCTCTTGCAAAACATACTGCTCGACATCAGATAAGGCATGAATGCTACCTTTGTAGTGCTTGTCAAGTCCAAGTGTAGCGTCTTCTTACCTTGTTCTGGTGCGCAAACCCATAATGGGCCTAATGTGCAACAATGAGCCCATTCCACACTCAATAACCAGCCAGGACAAGCTAAAGTGAAACTTGTACGTTATTAGAAGTATTTTACAAACTAAAATTACCGCCTTGCAGTTGCATGCCTCCGCCAAGCAGTCAAGTTGCAGTTTACATCCACGTCTGTCCAAAATGTCATCACTTCATCATTTTATCCTATCAGACATTTGTGTGAAATTGTCATAATTAGCGTATGAATTCTTGAGTTATGGCCAAAAATGTGTTTTGTGAGGTCACAGTGACCTTGACCTTTGACCTACCAAAATCAAATCCATTCATCGTTGAGTCAAACGGGACATTTGTGTCAAATTGGATGCGGACAGACGGACGGATTTAGAGATTCAGAGAAGGTACTTCTTATGAAATAACATTGCTGATTTGTATCCGTGCTTCCTCCTTTCCCACACTAACACACTCACCAAACTCATCACTCATCTTTCTTCTTTTTTTTTTAGGCAAACACCCCCTTCTCTCACACTGCAACATGTCATCTGGCTTAGGTGACTCCTGCCACAGGGATGACAACCTGAGACGAAACCTCAAGAGGGCCTCGCTGACACACAAACACAAAAATGTAAGAGCCTCTCAGAAACACTTTTCACTCACACCTCCAGCAGCGCGTGTTAAATGAGTCATTTCCCTGAGAGTAAAGATAAAGCGCCTTGTCGGTCTCCCGTATCATACTGCAGCACTCGGAGACAGTTTTACACTAATAGCTTCGTAATGATCCTCTCATACACTAGCTACTAAAGCTATCGGGACGATATGGGTCACGTAAACACATTGACTCCCATCAGTTTTACAACAGCAGTGACCTTTACGTTACAGAATAATTTAATATGCTTGCTACGGAATGTGCTCAACTATTAGGCTGTGCCATTATTACATATGAAATAACGCAGAATAATGACACATAAAAAAATAATGGGAGAGAGAGAGCAGCAGCAGAGAAACAGTGAGAGAGATTTCCCCGTTTAACTCGTTAATCAGGAAACATAGGTGCTGCTTGTTTTCCCGTGACAATCTGGAGACCTTTGGAATTCAACTCACATCCTTGTTTTTCTTGTTTAATCAGCTCCCTGTCTGTGCACCTTCCCATGCAGTGACACCTAATGCTTTATCTTCTGCTTTCTGGCTCTGCATCTCTTCTCTCAAACCACTCACCACATACCTTAAGACCACAGGATAGACTCCAAAAGCAGTGTTGTGACTTATTATTGAGTGTAAATGTAAGGCAGGGAGGTGTAAGAGCATGCTTACTACACCATCAGTATACAGCTTGGATTCAAGTTTATGGATCAGGTTTGATGACCATGGGAGTATTTTTTTTTTCTCCTTCTTTCTCTTTTCAAACTCTTGTTTTTGTTTTTGAGTACTTTCACACAGAACGCAAACATTATGCGGCGAAAAAGCGTCACTTTTTTTCCGGAATGAGGTTGATGTTTCTGAGGCTTTGCACCGTGAAGAAAGGCATCAACCAATCACGTTGTGCACATTGTGTGTGAGTTACGCCTATATTTATTAAACAACAACATGGAGGCTGCGTAGTCTGATCCAGGACGGCAAACATTATTACTCCTTTCAACCTTGACAAAGGACGCGTGTATTTTAATACACACACACACTGACACTTGGAGGACGCAACCTGCCAAAATAAAAAATAAATCTAAAATTAAAAAAATAATAATAATAATGCAAAAATAAATACATAAATTTAGTTAATAAAAATAAATAAATGAATAAATAAATAAATAAATAAAAAAGGGGAAATTAAATGGAAGAGTAGATAGATATGGGAAGTAATACAAAGATACATAAATACAAAGATAAATAAATAAAGAAGCAAATTAAAACAGAAATATCAATTTATGTCACATTTTTTCAATTAATTAATGCTTACATTTATTTTTTATATTGTTTTTGGGTTCATTTAATGCCATATTTATTTATTTACATATATACAGATTTATTCTTGATTTTGGCAGGTTCTGTTCTCCACACACACACGAGATTGTTGTTGGGCGATAAAGGACATAGAATATAGAACTGGCTAGAATGGAACTCACTGTAGCTCTATTAAGAATTTAAACCTACAAAATCTCCTTGAGATTCAATCTGACTGCAAGCAGAACTACTACTCGAACAGTATCTTCTTTCTTATTTGGATAATGAAAAACTAAAAACCAGCGCTAAAACCTTCCATCAACATGGCCTCTGGTAAGTTGAATTTTATTGTGCATTATTTTTGTGTATCACCAGACTTTATCACCTCATCCAATGTTTGATCTTTACGGTAGAGTTATTAACATATTGAATATAATCATGTAACAGTATACAGTTATAGTAATTTAATGGACATGTACAAGAACAATTTAAGGATTTTCTATATGATTCTTTAAAGAACATGTACACAATTTTGTACATGTAAACTGTGCACTGCTGAGAGATATAGATTGGACAAACGTGACTTAATTTTGTAAATGGGTGTTTCTGAAATTACGGTCACTTTTAACAACCTCTATGAATATTAACCATAGCCATCAGAGTATGTAACACATATAAACAGGTACACAAAATTACATTTAGTGGTTCAGATATTAATCTGTAACATGTTATGGTTTTCATCCATTGTTCTTACCATTTGTTTTACCGCAACATTACAATAATGTTCATTTTATAAAGAGGATTTCATGATTTTCTTTACACCCTGAACAATTTAGACAGTACCCAGCATACACAAAAAATATAAAATATGTTGTGTTTTATGACGGATAACTATACCAACTCACTAATAAGCTGTGGCAGAAATTACATTTTATCTAATATTGCAGATAAATGGCAGCAAGCGAGGTCTGCTACGTTAGCTTTGACTCTTAGCGTCTAATATACATGAATTCAACGGTAATATTAAGTTATTTTTTAAATGTAGTTAATTGCTAAACTGTATGGTGAGGACACACGATAAATACTTGAGAAGTAAAGGTGATCTTAACTTTGTTTTTCTTAATCTTGAGGGTAAGCTAGTGCGGGTGGCCTTCAAGATCCATAGAAACTAGATTTCTTTGGCTTTGTTTGAATAAAACTTTTATTATGGCATTTTTTTCAGTGTCTCTATAAAAAAATGACTTGTAAAGAAGAAAATAATTTGAATATGGTGTAAAGTAATATGCATATGAAACAATTCCATTTGAAATAATGTCATATTGTGATTGAATTAGCTCATTTTATGTATCTCAACATTGGGACCACAGTTGTGAGACAAGAAGAAAAGTAGTGTTTGGACCCATAAAATCCTTCATAAACTGTATTAAGTCACATTATTTAGTAATTATGTTTTATGTCAAGATGGGTAATAACACTATGTATATATTTACCAATCATTGCACTGCAAATTTTAATATAAATCCAAAATTTCATTGCTGGGACTTAAAAATTCCCGTAGCTGCAGAAACACCCAAATATATTATAATTATTTATTATAATGTGTGTATTTTATTGTATTTATCATATATTTTTTACATGACAATTTCACAATTCCAATGCCCTTGTCTGAACAAATAGCAAATAAAAGTCTTGAATATTGAATCTTAACCATATCTTCTCTCTCTGCACAGACGACCTCCCCATATTTGAAGGGAGCTTACTTGGAAAGAGCCACATGGTGGAGGCCATGCTTGGAAAGGGCGGCTTTGGTTTTGTGACCAAATGCCGCAACCTTGAAACGGGCAAGGTGGTGGCCGTCAAGGTCATCAAGGATCTCCCTGGAGAAGTCGAACAGACGAGGATGGAAATTGACATCCTGAAGCGGCTGCGGTGTCTGGATCCAGACGCTTGCAACATCGTGAGGTGCAAAGGATTTTTCCTCGACAACGATCTCACCTGTCTCGTCTTCGAGCTCCTGGATCAAAGCCTGTTCGATTACATGGAGGAAAGACGCAATCTGGGTCTTCCCGTGACAGAGCTGCGACCCGTCGTGCACCAGCTGGCCACGGCCCTGACCCACCTGAGCTCCATCGGAATTGTGCACGCGGACGTCAAACCGGAAAACATTATGATTGTGGACCGCCGGCAGCAGCCTCTGAAAGTCAAACTGATTGACTTTGGCCTGGCGTTTCCTGTGTTTACTGCTAAGCCTGGTGTCTGTCTGCAGACCACCTGGTACAGAGCGCCAGAGGTCACGCTACAAATTCCTTTTAATGACGCCATTGATATGTGGTCTCTGGGCCTTGTAGCTGCAGAGCTGGCTACAGGGTACCCCCTCTACCCTGGGGAGATGAACTATGATGTGCTGAGCTTCATCATAGAGACTCAGGGCCAGCCAGCTGACTATGTGCTGGACCGTGGCGAGTGTACCGAGCACTATTTCCAGTACGAAAGCAACAGCGAGCAGCACTGGAGATTCAAAACACCAGAGGAGTACGACCCGGGGTTATACGCTGAAGACACGAGATACACCAAGCTCACGTGTCTTGATGACCTCGAGCAGCTGATAAGCGGAGGACAGCAGAGCGACCAGCGTCTGTTGGTGGACCTGATCAAAAGGATGCTGCAGCTGGACGCTGACCTGCGCATCAAACCCCCGGAGGTTCTGCAGCATCCGTTCTTTGCTCCCAGTCTCCCTCAGAGCTCCCCTGCCGACATCTGCATAGAGATGATGGACAGTGAAGAGGTGACACCTGAAGTCAGTCAGCAGCCTCCCTGCTGTCTGATAACAGGACCTGAGATCATCCAGTGCAGGGTCGAGAATACAACAGTCTACCTGGCTGTAGGAGTAGAGGAGAACACAGAAGAGGTGGACGTCCAGCCTAAGAACAGCGGCTGTTTGTGCCGCTTCTTCAGAGCGATTACACACGCCTGTTACTTCAACTGCACCTACTTCTTCACAGCGGCTACACACGTCTTGAACTTCTACTGCACCTGCTCAAATGGATGAGCAGCTAGCTACATCCGCAGTTTGATCAATTGATCTTCTGCATTTCTTTTGTAAATATAGTCTTAGTTATTTTTATCCTAATTCTAATACATGTGTATCTTCCATTTTTGTCAGTCTAATTCCCAGGTTGTGACTGTTTGAGTATTCATATCACTGTAGTTGACATTCATGCTGTTTGGTAGGAACATGGTGGAAACAGGTAAATCTGTTACATTGGTTATTCACAAGAGAGTGAGAGAGGTTTTATGGGATCAAACATATTCTTATTTAATAAGCCTAAATTAAAAAAATTATAATTTATGTAAATGTGTTTTAAACTTCTTACACCTGTAAATCATTGCGGGTCTGTGTCCCATGCGCGCTCGCGTGTGTTTACGCTGTTCAAACTCAGACTCCAACACAAACTACATGGAAGCACCAAAACCGCAAAGTTATATCTAGTGAAGCCCGTCTGTTAAACAGTGTTGGGCGCGGTCGGAGGACGCGGTGGAGACCGTAGCTTTGGTCTCCAGGGCCGGAGTCTCTGCTGTACTCTGCTCCTCTGCTCGCCTTGACTCACACACTGCGCTCGTTCTCACTCGCTCTTTCGCTCCACTCTCACGTTCATGCGCGCACACTCCACACTGCAGAAGAGTTAGTTTAGCTCTGAGAATATCTAGTGAATGTACAGTGGACGTTTGTGCAGAAATAACTGCTGCAGCTCCTCCAGACCAACAGAGGTTTCCCGTGTCTTGTGAATTGACGGGGCTCCGCAGAGAGAAACGTTATCGTCTCCGACCAAAACTCCGGTGTCTCCCCTGTTCCCTCCGGCCGCGATCGGGAGGCTGAGACAGGAAAAGCCAACACTAGGATCAGCATTGATTCATGGAGAGACCTTCGTCTGGTCAGCTAACATTACTGCCAAGCAGCTGAAATATAGAGCAGGTGAAATATAGAGTGATATTGTGGTTTTAGCTGACGTGTGTTGTCTCACTGTTTTGAGCGATGCTCGTTCATGTCTATGTAGAGCGAGCACAAGTGCGAGCAACAGGACACTGACTTTCGTTGACTTAAAGGCCACAGGTGTCGCTGTTAACAAGGAATTTCTGATTCTTACATAGAGTCCCTTTAAGTCAGACATCAGTTTATCATTTGAAGTAACAAGATTTGAACTTGCGATTATAAGTTCTGAAATGATTTGAAGCTGACAAACATATCTAATTACACTGAGTTAATAAAGGAAGAGTTGATTTAATATAATTGATTATAACTAGGGCTGTCAAAGTTAACTCAATAACGCATTAAATAAATTTGTGGCATTATTTGCATTAATGCAATCGATCTTTTGGAGGTTGTAGCGGGCTCACTTTTAAAGCTAGAGTGAAAAGTGAAACTGCTACCATATGAAACTAGGACTTATTATTGTCTATTAAAAATGTCCATTGTGTTGCTTGCTTATGCTTATTGATAGACTATATTGCCACAAGCATGTGTGTTTCGGTCAGTCATTTTGGTCTGGAGCTGTTTAGCATGAATCGGGCGAGGCCCTTTAGTTTCAATTGAGGGCTACATCTTGTAATGATTTATTTTAGTTTAGGTAAGGCCTTTTCCTGTTTCAACATGACAATGCCCACGTGCACAGCCACAAGCCAGGCCCATAAAAAATGGTTTTCCCAGTTTGGTGTGGAGGAATTGGAACACCAACTCACTTATGCTCTTGTGGCTAAATGAGAGCAAAGACTGTTATAACAGCATATTAATGCTCATGGGTTTTGGAAAAAAATAACAGGTTCAACGATCACATAAAGGTATATCAGATTACCACATACTTTTGGTCATGTGGTGTATATACAGCCTCATGAAAGCAGAAACAAAGGTTTGTTTGATGGGTAGTTACCATACTGTAACATGCAGTAGCCACTAGGGGTGTAAGGATACATCAATCTGGATCGATATATCGATTCAAGCATTAACGATCCAATATCATCTTTGTTCATCTTTGTTGCTTTTAAGTTTCGCTTTCACTTTTACAACCACATCTATGAGGCTTATAACGACTGACAACGCACATTTAAAGCTGCAGAAAGGCCGAATGTTTTTGGCATCATTGGGCAAAAATTCCATAATAACCTTTCAGCATATTGTAATTCACGTGTTCTGAGAGAAAACTGGACTTCTGCACCTCCTCATGGCTCTGTTTTTAGACTTTGGCAAATCACAGGTCGTTTCAGAGAGAGAGAGAGCGTTCCTATTGGCTGCGCTTCGGCTGGTGGGCGGTGCTTGGTATTTCCTCAACTGATCTCAACAATGCTGCTGGGTCACAAACTTTCTCATCAAAAGTACACTACAAGATGTTTCTGAAAACATTCAAGGAGAGAAATAGTCATCACAGTAAAGGAATATTGATTCATATTTGATCAGCGCTGCCTAGTTTGACCGTTTGATCGCGAGTGGTTGACAGCTGCTCAGAGACTGCAAAGGCTCCAGCTCGGCTCTGACTGGTTGTTTTCCTCCGTTCGGTGAAATCTTTCAGATGTCATTAGGAGCACCGGAGGACACAGAGGCACATGATTTTTTTTTAGAAAAATAACTTTTTTAAAATGCTGCTTTAATGAAGTGATAACAGTCGAATCGGGTGCTTGTTGCCGTCACGGCTGAACAAAAAAAAAGTACGCAACCTGCAGGCACTCTCATTTCATTACCAAAGAATCTGCAGAAAAAAAGAACTCATTGACAAATAACCACTGGTAAACCCAATGCAGAACAGGCTGCGTATGACCAAACATGTTGACAAATCAAGTAAAAATGAGTCAACATCACCGGTGTCCCACTGGGACCTTGCCACTGTCTCAGCCTCCCTCTGGTCCCTGAAGACAGCAGTAAGACTCTCAATCATCCAGTGCCAGGCAAGGGCCACAGCAAATATATGGCATCAGCTCCTCAACACCTCCACAGCCTATTAACCCAGTTAGTCTCAGCCCCTACCATTCCTCCTGGTAAAGTAGTCCACGGCCCACATGTGCCTGGCATGACAGAGTGATTTACCCACGTGTGGAAAGCAAACCAGACAGAAAATGGCCTTGGTAAGCGTTCTCGATGCTGACACCATCCTGAATTGGACAATTATGAATGAGACAGAAGCCGTGGAACAAGGCCAGAGTGTTTAGGCACAAGTGTGTACCTGTTCATGATGTGTGTTGGTTTAAAATTGTCTGCATTTCATCATGCAGGTTGTGGGTCTCCTGGCATATTTTTTTGCTGATTCGGTAGCATTTCACACTCACTCATTCACAGTAACTGGGGCACGGGGCTTGGCTAACAGAACTGGGACACCTGGAGCGGTGGTGTGCAATCAACAAGGCACTGTGTGTTTATGTCCCCATGCTTCGAGGACATTCTCAGTCTAATCCACTGACTGAATGCTACAACTAGCTTATGTATTCAAATCCGAACATTCAAATTTTAGTCGAAGCGTCAAAATGCTATTTTCCCAAGCCCTTCTAAAAACATTATCCCTCCTGACCTAACATAGGTTTCTGCATGATGACGCTGCTACATATATAGTATATATCATAGTATATACATCCTTAAAGTCAGTGTATTACCTACAGTAACTTAGATGGGGGTCAGCATTCTCCCAGTTTGGAGAAGCAGACAGGAGTACTGGCACGGAAGCAAAGTAATGTACTGCTGTGGACGCCACGAATACAAAAGTCGCACAATAACACAAAAACTAACCGATCGATGCAGCGGTAGACCAGCAACTCCCGTGTTCTGCCAAGTAAAATTACTGTTTTTGTGAATGGAGTCTGGTGGCTTTGAAGACAGCGATATAACGGCTTCAGTTCCCCCTCTGAAAGGGCTGTCTGATGGTGAGGTAAAGCGGTGAAAATATTCTAATTGTAGCATACACTAAAGCTGATATTGATATTTGTTAGTCGGGTAATTTTTTTAGGTGGCTAAAATATGTTTTTCTGCTGCTCCAATCCATAGCCCACCAAACTATATTCACAAAAACAGTGATCCTACCTCGCAGAATGCAGGAGTATAGATACAACCCCACTTCAAAAAAATCATAACTAACCCTTTCAGTTATTTCCAAACTTAGCACAGGTAACTTTGACTCAGCTAGTGCTAGCGTTCACATTATTCATGACCTTTTTGATTAGCGTACTTTGGTACGTCACTGCTTTTTGCTAACGGGTGAGTGGGTTTCCATTTGAAAAAACCCCCGGAAAAAACGCAGTTGGACCCGCCCTTTAAATGTCATGTAAATGAGAAATTCTGTTTCCTATTTGTCGGGTTTTGGGATTAAAAGTTATTTTGTTAATACAGCTACATTTTTGCTCAAGAAATCTGATTTCTTGGCCATGTTTAGTCCAACCAACACTAAATCAGTCAAAATAATTCTTCATAGTTGATCAGTACGCTTATTGTCCTCGGCTAAAAGTCAAACTTACAATCAAGCATGAAGCTGCATATTCTCCCACTACAGAGTCTCTACTCTCACTGTGCTGTCAGTCCAAAATATAACATGTCATTCAACAGGCATCTATGATCCATTTAAAATATGGCCAACCTTGATTCAAATATACCGTATGATTGAAGCTAGAGGAGAAATCTAATTACTGACTTGTGCAGATAAATGCAGTTTTACGGTAACCAGGTTATTGCAGTGCATGTGAACATGTTCTCTGATTTCCTGCCATAACCTGATATAAACCAGAAGCCTTGTTTCCTGTTTGCATACAAACAGTTATCCCAGCACAGTACAACGGCTTGCTGCTCCTGTATTAAAAGTGAAACTCTCCCTTACAGAATTTGCCACATTATTTGGCATAGTTATGTGTACATTAAGGCATTACTGTCTCACTGCTAGGAAAGGACATAACTTTTGTGTCTGAGCTTGAGTTTAATAAAATTACGACAAAGTTTTTGCACTCCTCATACTGATGAAGACCAGGGCCCCGTTTCAGAGAGCAGGTTTAACAAACTCTGAGCCTAAGCCTGAACTCTGAGTTGACTAATCCTGAGGTGGGAAACTCAGAGTTGTGGGTTCCAGAGCAGCTGATCAGAGTCAGATCAATCAACTCTGAGTAGGTTGAACCTGAGCATAAAAAGCCATCATCAATGGAGCTCTGATACTAGGATTCACCATGGCAACAGGTAAATAAAAGGCAGGGCCTCCATTTTAATCCAGTGGACATAGAGATATTAATGCATTTATATGCAGACTGTGCACATTTTTCTTAAAAAAAATAAAAATAAAAATGAACCTGAATCAGAGCAGGGAAAAGTGTCAACAAAGCCTCTTTTGGACCACAGTAACTTTCCCCTGGAACTGGGAAACTTTTGAGGAACTCAAAACTGCATTTCGACCGCAGAGATCACGGTCTAAATTAAGTTCCGGGGTAATTTTACCCCCCAAAAAAGGCCCTGGTCGGGGGTAGTGCTTTCTGAAAGTACAGGAACTTTCGGGGTGGGATGATTTACTGTGGAGACAGACGCTCTTAGTTTGATTTTCTTCCTCTGCATTCATTCATTAAATCCAAAGTGCAGCAGTAAATGTCATCGCAGTCAGACAAAACCTAAAGTTAGTTTTTTAGATGAAACAGGCGGACACACTGAACTGCAGGCTGCAGAGTGTTTACTGCTGCGACCACCGACAGCCCTCGTCATGTTGATTTTTCGTACGTCAGCAAACTAATTTGCCTAACCTTTGCAGGTCTTTAGACCGCGGTGGAAACGCAGACAACAGTGGGCTGAAAGAACCTTATAGTTCCTTGAAAAGTAGTCCCGGGACTAAAATAACCAGGAACTTCTTGGTGGAAACCCAGCTTATCACAATAAAGATAAGAGTGTTGTCCAGTAATTCATTGTAATACATAAAGAAATGCATTTGTTCAGCTTTAATCTCACAGGCACAAAACACAGGGGCCCAGGAACTGAAGATGAAAATATATATAGGAGAAGATTTCAAAAATATATTGATCAAAGACATAGAGACATGATTGTAAGTTCACAATCTGATCTAGAAATAATGTGTTTGACGATTTAAAAGTTAAAATACAGTAGATTTTAAATTTTAGACATCTATTTAGATTTGGTGCTGGGTTATTTTGGAACAAACTAATATCCAACCATGACTTTGATTCTGACGTAAAGTAAACCTTCGATACACGCTTTGATACGGACTGAATGAATGGGGAAATAAAAAAGCGTGTCTGGCTCTTTAAGAGAGAGGATACAGAGAGAGAAACTCGGGGTTTGTTAAAGAGAACCTGCCAGAGAGCAGGTTAAGGTCACAGAGTTTTAAGATTTGAGGACCAAAACATCGTAAACAAAGTGAGTACATGTGGTCCTTTCCCTGTGATAGATGTCAAAGCGCTGGTTCTAAATCTGTTGATAAGGAACCTCAAGGGTCTGTGACGGAACTATTCAACTACAGTTCATCGCTAGATTACTACGTAATGTACACAGAGGACAATTCTAATCACAAGTTTCATTCTCACTGTCTTTATCTTCTCTATATGCAGTGCGAGCACACAGTAGTCATGGCAAGAACAAATCAATCTCTTACATCTGTTGCACCTCCATGTCGTCTCCACGGTAACAGGATCTGAGGATGGTCTGCCGTTCAGCATCCCACAGGTGCTTCTTGAGGAAGTTGCCAGCCCGCACTGCCCTCTCCAGCAAGGCCTTGTCCCCCAGCGCGGCTCCGACACCGGCGTAGGCTGACAGCATCAGACCTGAAGAGGGAGAAGTAGTAGTGATGATGATGATGATGATGATGATGATGATGATGATGATGGTGGGATGATTAGTTATAAAATGACTTTTACTCAGCTTAAAACATCATGTCCTCTATCCGCTGAGGTACCAACACAGTCCCAGCTTAGTTACTTTCCCCACTCTTTGAACTTTCCTTGTTCTGTCTCATTCCTTCGCTCTTCTCTATATCCATTCCTCCCTCTTTCCCTCCACTCCTCTTTCATGTAGCGTATCAAAGCCTGGCGAGTGCACAGCCTGGTCTTCAAAGTGTTGCAGCGGAGGACAGGTGATTAATGGAGGGGTTTCTTCATTAGAGAGGAGAAGGAGAGCCTCGCGTCTAATTGGAAAGTTCTCGGGATCGCAGAGCCTCATTACCTCACTAACACACTCTGTCTTGAGACGTCAGCCCTGGGAGAAGAAATTTCTGGGTGCATGTGTGCATTTGTGTGTGCGGTGTGCTTTGTGTTCTTGTAATTAATCACATCTGAGACAATGGGGCTGGACAAACAACAGTGAGGAGCGTCCAAATTGGCATCACACTAATAGAAAGTGACAACTAGCGCCTCTATAATAATCTCCACACATCTTCATACTGCTGAAAAACATCAATGTGTGTGTAAATCATAAGTGTGTAGAAATCTGTCAACTGTCAAAGGATAAAATGTCTTGTTTTGACTACTCTGTGAAAAAAAGCACAAGGTACGAGCACCTGAACTGGATCACTATCAATGAACCGATGTGTTGTGGTCTGGTTGTGTGGGATAAAATTATCTGTCATCTAAAAGGATAAGCAACATTAGCAGGCTATTAATATTGAGGCGGGTTAACCGAGGCTTTCACATTGAGATCTGAGGCACATACGATACGTGAATATTCACTGTTAGTGTGGTTAATGGCTAAATGATGCTGGTGACGGTGACTAGCATGGCTAGCTAACGTTAGCTTGAGTAGGAGGCTGCTGCAGTAATACAGTCATACATTAATGTCGTCTCCAACTAAATCTCAGCCTGTAGATCAAACAGTTGGCTGTTAACACGTTGGTTATTTACAGACAACACTTAGATATGTAGAGATGTCTGGATTAGCAGTATCCGGACACTGTGTTGGACGGGGGAAGACTGAAGGGACATGGCAGCGATCAACCTTCATTTATTAAAGTATCGCGACCGTTCAGGTTCAGGCAAGGTCGCAAAATAATTATTAAACATGTGTATAAAATAAACCCTTGTTTACATTTATGATGACACTGACTGGCACGCTCCATATTGTGCTGTGCAGTTACTGTTGCTTGGATTAGATAAAGGCACACGTGAGGTGGGGATTGCAACTACCAGGCTGCTTGTAATCCTGTAGAAACTTGAAACAGTTTGGACTTCATTTATGTCTCATACAGCCATCCTCACCTTCATATAAAACATCAAAGTACAAGAGACGCAACCATAAAACAAAAGCGACTCTTATCTGACCTTGTTTAAAAACTACAAACCTGATTAGGCCGCAGGTATTGTATATATTCTACCTATTTATCCTACTAAATATGTAGATTACCATGCCCATGCACAATCTAAGTAAAGTAACGTTGTTTGGTCGGTTAGTCTGTTAATTGTATAGCATTACACCGACGCTGACCTTTTCTATATGTGTCAAATGTAAAATGTATTTTAACAATTCTTCACATCAGTCTTTTGTTGTTTACATATGCAGAATAATTACACACAAATAGCATTAACTCTCTGAATATAAACTATTAAAAAATGGAAACAACTGGATCAATTTTAACAACCACAAGTGGAACCACAAGCAACTACTTTTGAGTATTACCGTCAGGCCCTGTTTATCCCCATGGCTAAGTAGCCAGAGTGCCTGCAAAACTTCATCAACAATTAACTGTACTGACCAGTAAAGCCAACCCTGAAGTCATCAGAATAGCCGTGCTATTGTAGCAAGGATGGATTACTGAACGGGCCTGCCGGGCAAAGGCCCAGGAGCCCCGAGTGTCAGGGCCCCCCCCGGCCTTCATCTACAATAGGTCTCTCATGTAGGGCTTTTCCATTGGCGCTTTTGGCTGCACCGAGTCAAACCATGCCACGCTGATTTGCTTTTCCATTACCAGTTCAAGCGCATCGAGTTGTGCCGAGTCGTGCCCAAGATGGACCATCCCCGAGGTCGGGCCAAAGGGCGCTTGACCCGCCTCCAAGCGGGTTGCATTGTCTCGCCGACCACGACCAACCCGTGACGATCTCCCTTCTCCCCCTCAAACACACGTGTTGTGAGCGAGACTCAACTCTGCAGGAGACCAGAGATGTTTTTAAAAGTCTCTGTGTGTTCAGCTCTCAGTACTTTTGTAGCTCCTAACTGAATCTCTGTGGTTTGAAGATTAGTTTCTCTCCTGATTCCCTGTTTGTATTTTCAGATATCTGATTTATTTTACTTTTTTCACGTTCAGCTCTATAAGATTTGTGTTAAGTTTCTGCTGATGAAAACCCAACATGTCCTGATTTTGCTGGTTCATAATAAAAGCTTTTAAATAACAAAATAACGGAGGACTTTTATTGTGGAGAATTTATAGGAAATTAAATGTTTATTTCTGAATTAGCGGAGGTTTGTTAGCGGCTACAAGTCTACTAATATGCAGGGATGATGAGAACAAGCAGTCAAAAATAACAGGGACTTTTATTGTGAAGAATATAGGAAATAAAATGTGTTTATCCATCGTTTTACAGCAGATCCTTTGACCACTACACACACACACCTTCAAGCAGGTAGCCCTGTTGTAATGGATGTGCAAATCCCTGCTGTGCTGGGCTGACATGCAGAGTCAAACCGAGTCGAGCAAAGCCAGCACATGTGTATGGAAAAGCCCTAAAAGAGACACGTAGGCCTACCAACCAGGAAGGGACTCAGACAGACAACAAGAAAACATAAAACAACTACAAAGACATGCAAAACAACTACTGGGCAAAACTATTAAACAAACAAACAAACACAGTGACACAAAGCAACTACAAAGAGACACAAAATGACCTCAAAGATGCATAAAACAACTACAAAGAGACACAAAATTACTACAAAAATAGGCAAAACAAACAACCACAGTAACACAAAGCAACTAGAATGGCACTCGGAGAGCGCAGACCTTCTGCCAAGCTGCCCGAGTACGATTGCCCCCCCCCCTCTGTGCAGCTTGCGCCATCATCCACGTGTATTTTTGTTTATGTTGAGATCAGCTATACGCAGCGGAGCATCATAAAACACTTCATTCAAACTAGACAGAAACAAAATAAAACTCACCTAAACCGTTGTCGTTACTCTTCCCAACAATCACCAAGTGTGCTTTGGTCGAACTCAACTGTGATTTGACCGAGTCTAATGTGAAAAAACGCCAAATCTACAATCTACAGGTGTCCTCCCTCTACCCCCCGCTCTCTCTCTGTCCCTCTCTCTGCTGGCAGAAGGAAAGAGGCAGGGTGACGCGTCATGAACGCGTCATCAGTTACACTGCGCATATCTTAAAGCCTGTGGTGTTTATGCAAAGGCTGAGTGGAGTTATTAAAAAAAATTCCCGAAGCTGGAACATGATTCGGATCGCCACCAAAATCTAATGGATTGTTCATTGTGCCACACCCCACCGCTCCAAAGTCTACAATTTCATTTAAATCCATCACGGACTTTTGGAGTAATCCTTCAAACGGACAAACCAACAAACCAACGCTGGTGAAAACATAACCTCATTCCTAGGCCTTTCCTAGTTAACTACAAAGAGTCACAAAATGACCTCAAAGACACATAAAACTACAGAGGGATGTATATCGACTACAAAGAGACACAAAACAACTACAAAAAGAGGCCTGGGTGTGAACTATATATATATACACACACACATGTGTAAACTCATCAGGAATTTACCATTCCAGGAGGCCAACATCTTGGTGTCCAGATGTGGGCGTGGCCGACTCTCCCTCACTTTGGCCATTTTGGCCCTGGCAGAGGCCAGGAGCTCGTTGACTTTCTCGACACTGATGCCAAAGCGAGCAGCCGTTAGCTCCACTGAATAACGCACGATCAGCACATTCTGGCCCTGCAGCTCCCCGTGGGGGTCCTGGCAGCAAACAGCACAGGGGGATAAGAGGGTGTGCACAGAAATGAACTCGTACTGACTGCAACAGCTGTCATGTTAATGCCTTAATGGACCAGCTCAACATGCTGTCTGAATAAAAGATAGTAAGTGATTAAGCATTGTGCGTTACTTATTATATTTAATTGAGTTTTTTTCCATGTAGACATCATATAAACACTATATCAGAGTCTAGTTTCACTGAATTTTCTGAATGTAATCCATACTGTAATCCAAGCAAGGGTTGCTATAGCTACATGTGACATAATAAAAATAAAACTGACCTGTTCTAGATCAACATTGCCTTGCTCCTTGACTCCGTAGTGGTGCATGAAGACGTCTGCCTGTGTGGCGGCTCCAGTGGCTCCCTCAACCACATCTGGCAACAGCTCCCGAACCTCTGAGGCCGTCCAGACGCAGAAAGCCCCCTCGCGCTTTTCTGGTCCCCCTGATGCCGGGACGGAGTCTGCATCCTCGGCACTGTAGAAGCCTCCAGACTGTTTCGGAGAGAGTAGACAGGGATGGAGGAGGTGGAATGAGAAGGAAAGCTGCCGTTTAATGGCAAGGTTGACTTGAGAAAAATATAGGACTCGTGAGTTATGTGAGGTATATACAGCGGATTTCACAGCAGACATTCTGTGCAGTCACATGGTTCATATAAGATGAAGGCTAATTATTTGGGAACATGGCTGTGAAACTGCAAAGAGTGAATTAACACTAGTGTGAAAAGCAGGGTTTTACTGCCCTCTTTGGTAGAAAGTTTCAAGTCTGTTTCACCACACCCAGCGTCACTGTTGGTGTGGTTAGTGTACATCTAATCACACCCCCAACGGTGATGCCGCGGTGTACGGACACAACGGAGTACACTTCTACATCACGGCAGGAAGGTGAAAAATAAGATTGAGCCACTGGAGGTCAGCGAAAACAAGATTTTCAGGGGTGATACGTTAAAATAAAATACACGAACCCTTTTACAACTGAAAAAAAGAAAAAGAAAACAACCACAGGTCAATTAGACTAAGTCTTCAAATCTCTACGGGACTGAACAGCTCACAAGAAATTATCAAAATCTTAAGTTAAGAAATCTGACACTAATTAATGAATCAATTAACACCTTTGAAAGGTCTGAGAACTACACACACTCATTGAAGCCCTCTCTCAGGGCATACATGATCGTCACAGGAATCAATGAATCAATAGATCAATACCTTTAAAGAACCGGATTGTTCAATGTGTCAAATAAGCCCTCTCTTAGGGTCTGCTGTCCTGTGAGCACTATTTTTTACAATCATGACGAGGACTGGACGAGAAAATCCCAGCCACTGTAGCACAAAAGAAACATACAGTCTAGAGTAAATTACCTTTGCGACGTTAATTCATTAGCGTATAATTACATAATAAATCTTGGGGAGTATAATGATTACAACGAGTGTGGTTTTAATTGTGTGCCCCGTTCGCTCGTGTCGACTCATTAATCAAAAGGAAATAAAGGTTTTGACCCTCAGAGGAGAGCAAGGGGTTTAAAAGGCTATTTGTCAGCGGGGTCCCACCCCTTGCCCCTCGAGGGTGTACGAACACACACGCACACACACACACACACATACACGTGCGCACACACACTATCTCCTGGTAGAATTTACAGTTAATGTTCATGCTCCGTCAGCAGCAGATAAAGATGCAAGCCACAGTTTCTACTGCTCTAGTTTTAATGATTTGCCGTTGCCAACATGCAAAACACTACATTAACACTAACTTTAGCTTGTATCCTAAGTTAGGATTCCTAACCTTATCCTAACTTCCATTTCATATGTTTTTGATGCTAAAAACAAAACTTGTTTTACAATAATTGTAATTACATTGGTGCCCCAGTGAGGACATCTGATCTCCATAAAACCAATAACACAAAAAAACAGGGTTACTTTTTTACAATTTTCTTTTACAATCGCTAACATCCTTTTGTCCAATCTGTAGTCCCTAGGGCTGTCAAAGTTAACAACGCGTCAGCGCTAATTCGTTTAAACGCCACTAATTTCTTTAACGCATTAACACAACTTGTGATTTTTAGGTTGTAACAGGCTCAGTTTTAAAGCTACGGTGAAGATACTATCATATGAAACTAGAAAAACCTGAGGAATCTATGTCATACTAGCTTGTCGCAAAGGAGGCTAAATAACGCTCCAAACTTAAGCTAAATTTTGGCGAGGAAAAACTGGCGTGGCTATTTTCAAAGGGGTCGCCTTGACCTCTGACCTCAAGATATGTGAATGAAAATGGGTTCTATGGGTACCCACGAGTCTCCCCTTTACAGATATGCCCACTTTATGATAATCACAGCAGTTTGGGGCAAGTCATAGTCAAGTCAGCACACTGACACACTGACAGCTGTTGTTGCCTGTTGAGCTGCAGTTTAACATGTTATGATTTGAGCATATTCTTTATTCTAAATGCAGTACCTGTGAGGGTTTCTGGACAATATTTGTCATTGTTTTGTGTTGTTAATTAATTTCCAATAATAAATATATACATACATTTGTATCCACCTTATTCCTAGCCCCCATGATGCCTTGCGTGAATTATGTCCGTAACTTCCGGCGCATCGTGTCACTGAATCGTTTTCCATGGTAACGCTACACTAGTAGTCTCTCCTAGAGCGATTGTATTAAAAATCTAATAAAACATGTGTGAACACCATCTATTACAGCTCAAACGGGATAATGTGATCATAACTCTGCCTTCTACTATGGAGGGATGGAGGACGACCTGAAGAAGTGGCCTCAGATAACCTACACTAGCATATTTAGCTACCTTATTGACTCCGTTGACGGTGAAGCGATGAACAATCTGAAAAGCTCTGAGGTATATCAGTACTTCCACTGTCACAAGATTTGTTTTGTTCTACTCAGATAACCGTACTTAAACTATTTGTAATCTAATGCTGCCCTGCACTCCGTGCCATAAACTGCCTTGCATTTAAAACTGTACAGAAAATAGTAAAAGTAATTGGCTGTCATTAAACCAACGCTACAATGCTGTGACCTCCCTACACATGAAATCATAGCTGATGTTCTCCTGGCACTGCTGTCAGTCCTTTTAAGGTCCCGACGTCTCTTCTCCGCTGCTCTTTTGTAGCCCAACTAAGGTACACTATATATTCTGTACACTAACGATGTTCCGTCCAGATGACATTTTTCCAGCGATCACTGAATAAATAAAATCCAGATCGTGCATAACATTTATATGCGTGTCATCCTCAGTTCCCCCTCTTTCATTCCCCACCAAGCCAGAGACCTCCACCATTTGTTCCTGTGAGATTTGAGTGAGTGAGTTTGTGAGGTGCGCACCGTGCGCCCGTAGGGGAAGCTCCAGACCCGAATGCAGCTTGAGAGGGGAGATGACTAGAGCAGTGAAAATGTACATTTCAGTTTAATTTATGCTTCTCACAGTACTGTAGTCTGTATGAAATGATTATTATGCTATCACACGTTGTTCAATATATTACCCCTTGTTGAATAAATGCATTAAAACGGGCATTTTTAACATCAATGGTGCGCACTCACTACTTGGCACTGCAGCACTAACTCTGTCAGGTAATCCTGTGCCCCCCAGAGCTGCGTGACTTTAACGCAAGAGGTGTTTGGTAAAATATTTTATAAAATAGATGTTGCCAATTACTTTGAGATTTAAATCGCTAATGTCAGAAATGTCTTAGCATGGTTAGGACTTTTGAATGATTGATATAAAGGGACTGTTTGTAACTTTTTAAGCGTATAAATGTAGCGGGTCGCCACACATGCGCGCTCGCATATGCGCGTTTGCATGTGGCCACTGCCTCTCCTCCTCTGCCTGCCTGCCTTCACTAAGACAGCGCGCGCGTTCTCGCGTACTCGCTCCACCTCTAGACGTGAACGCGCGCTCACAGTGGACGTTTGTGCAGAAATAACTGCTGCAGGTCCTCCAGACCAGCAGAGGTTTCCCATGTCTTGTGAAGTGACGCAGCTCCTCAGCGAGTAACGTTGTCATCTCGTTACCGACTGGGTGCCAGAGTCTCCATGCTCTCTCCGGCTGCGGGCGGAGAGAGCAGGGAGACACGCTGCAGAGCCCCGCTGCATCAGCCTGCGCTGATGCAGGAAAAGCCAACACTAGGATCAGATCTAAATCATGTTCATGGAGAGACCTTCGTCTGGACGGCTAACATTACTGCCAAGCAGCTGAAATATAGAGTGATATTGTGGTTTTAGCTGACGTGTGTCTCCTCACTGTGTTGAGCGATGCTCGTTCAGGTATATTTAGAGCGAGCAAGCGCGAGCTCGACGCTGACTTTCGTTGATTTCACGGCCACAGGTGTCGCTGTTAAGAAGCAATTCTGAAAGTTACAAATAGTCCCTTTAAGACATTTTAATACCAATTAAGACCTTATTTTTAGATTCAATGCCTTTTAAAGGTGCAGTGTATAGGATTTGGCGGTATTTGGTGGTGAGGTTACAGATTGCAACCAACTGAAACCTCTCCTATGTGCCAAGTATGTAGGGGAACTACAGTGGCTGAAAATTTGAATGCCCCTATGCAGAGCCAGTGATTGGTTTATCCTTTCTGGTGCTCAATTTTTTAAATTTTGGGCACACTGGACTTCTAACCCCCAAAAGGCACAACTAGACCACACTGTCAACCATCATACCAAATTTGAAGTTCCTAAGTTAAATAGTTTCCGAGTTCTGCTCCGGAGAATTAAGTGTGACACGCGAACAGACGGACGGATGGACGGACGGACGGAAGGACGGAAGGACAGACACGAGGAGCGCTATATACCCCTGACTACGTTGTCGGGGGGGGTATAATTATTAATATTATATTCCATTTCTGCCAATAGATCCCCCTAAATGCTATACACTATTCCTTTAAAACTTTTTAAGGATCCGTGGGAAGCCTGAAAAACATGCACACATATACACAAACAGAAGGCTGTAGCTGACTCACCTGGTCACTCAGGTCTCTGGAGACATAGAGCAGTATGTCCTTCGCCACATCTGCAAAGAGCTTCTCCCCTGATACCTGGAAAAGGAAAACATACATAGCATACACCTGCTTAGAGTCATGAAAAGATAACATCAAGTAATTTCTATGTGTATTAACTGCAGAATCCAATGCAAATGCTGAGGTAGCCTCATTAAACACAAGCACGTATGTGTGTCTGTATTTGAGTTTGTCTGCATGTTTGTGTCCCAATTAATGTTTTGTTTCTGTCTCTGTCCACTCTGAAAAAGAGGCCAGGCCAGCATGCACTCATGAGAAAACTTAAAAACTATGGCATTCAGCTCTTATTCCTGCATCTTAATTCAAAACTGTCCAGTGCAGTGGAAATGTGTTTGAATTAGGGCTGTCGATCGATTCAAATATTTAAACACGATTAATCGCATGATTGTTCATAGTTAATCACAATTAATCGCATGATTGTCGATAGTTAATTACGATTAATCATACATTTTGTATCTGTTGAAAATGTACCTCAAAAAGAGATTTGTAAGTATTTAATACTCTTATCAACATGGGAGTGGACAAATATGCTGCTTCATCCAAATGTATGTATATACTTATTAATGGAAATGAATTAACAACACAAAACAATGACAAATATTGTCCAGAAACCCTCACAGGTACTACATTTAGCATGGCAAACTGCAGCCGAACAGGCAACAACAGCTGTCAGTGTGTCAGTGTGCTGACTTGACTATGACTTGCCCCAAACTGCATGTGATTATCATAAAGTGGGCATGTCTGTAAAGGGGAGACTCGTGGGTACCCATAGAACCCATTTACATTCACATATCTTGAGGTCAGAGGTCAAGGGAACCCCTTTGAAAATGGCCACGTCAGTTTTTCCTCGCCAAAATTTAGCTTAAGTTTGGAGCGTTATTTAGCCTCCTTTGCAACAAGCTAGTATGACATGGTTGGTACCGATGGATTCATTAGGTTTTTTAGTTTCATATGATGCCAGTATCTTCACTCTAGCTTTAAAACTGAGCCTGCTACAACTTAAAAGTCACAAGTTGCGTTACTATGTTAAAGACATTAGTGGCGTTAAAACATTGACAGCCTTAATTTGTAAATTAAAATTGGTATAAACTGACAACAATAAGACTTACAAATGTGAGTATTAGCACCTTCACTGTTGTTATTTACTCTGAAGCAAAATAAATGTTAGCCAAGTCTCACAATGATGATTTTCGTTACATGGTAATAAATGACTTGGATAAGAGAGAGACAGAATTATGGAGGGATATTTACCCCGTCATGTACACAAGGAAGGACACACAGAGACACAGATACAGAGACACTCACACACACACTCACACACCTGAGAGGCAGTTATGTAGGCTACAGCCAGCTGAGCCTGGTCATACAACATCTTTTCAAAGTGGGGAACATGCCAGGAGGAATCTGTAGAGTAGCGATGAAAACCCTGCGGGAAAAAAACATAAAGAGAGATACAGTATAGACTTTCTGACACTAATATTCAGTTGAAAATAACTATATCTCTGGCAACATAAGCTTCTGTCCTGACATGCAACTTGCAAATCATATCTGACCTGAACTGAAAAAATAGAACACAAAACATGTTTACATTTATAGAAAGAGACATATTGCACATCTATGTGTTTGTGAGTGCTCATAAACAACCCAGGGCTGCAAATAACAATTATTTTCATTATAGCTTAATAGGATGACAATTGACTGATCGTAAGTTCCCTCCCCTTTACTTACTGTTGCTTGGTCGAACAAGTTTGACAAAAAGAAACATGGAGACGCTGGTTAGCCGAGTGCCACAGTGTGTCTTATTATTAGATAGTTCAGAGGCCGACAGCAAGGACTACAGTATGTGATGAAAGGATATATTCATGATGACGAACTTTACTCAGGTAACTTCTCCCATTGGGATGCTAATCTTCATGTACGTCAAAATAAATAGCACCAAAAGTTACTTTGGGGCGGCATGAAAACGATAATTAAACGAAGGAATGAAATCAGGCGAAATCAGTGCCCGGCAGCAGCGGCTCCTCCTCTGGCCAGGAGCAGAGCTTCGCCTCGCTGCTCCACTGGTCCCCGCTGGGAGCCAACACAGAAACCACGCTGCTGGAGGCCTTGGCCGTATTGCTGGGCCCGCTGGAGGGAAGAGAGACACGGGAGAACCAGAACCAGAACGGTGCGGGGCGGACTGTTAGACCCTGCTGCTGCAGTAAAATGAGAGGCTTACTAAATGGAGTCTTGTGCCTGGAAACACGCTTTTGTCCACAAGGACCACCAAAATCAACACAAAATGAAAGTTCCTCGTAGTAGCTGTGACTATATACAATGTAATATGTCTGTGAAGAGTGTGACACCAACGTAATGTGACTTACATAGATAGTAGGGTTACCTTTGAACAGACGTAGCATATCTAAGTATAACCCAACAGGAAAGGGGAAAGTTGACCGAGCTTCTACTGGGTTCCAAGCTTGCTCAACTCTAATTGGAGCAAAGATTGAAGGGGCGGGATATAGGAAGGGTCAATTGTCTTTATTATGTGATTAATAAAACTGTGGAAAATGCCCATTGTAACTTTCTAAGAGCCCAAAATGACATCTTCAGATTGCTTTTCAATTCAAAGATGTACCTGAGCCACGTGGTCGTGGATGCCTCCCTGCGCCATCATGCGGAGTGTGTGCAAGGCCATCTGAAGAGCCTCGACCCCTTCTGAGGTGGAGCGGTTCACAGACCAGTAAGACATGAGGAACATCAGATTCACTATGGAGGGAAGGAGAGAAAGATAAATAGAGAGAGAGAGAGAGAGAGAGAGAGAGAGAGAGAGAGAGAGAGAGAGAGAGAGAGAGAGAGAGAGAGTCAGATGAAGAGCATTCAACAGGCCCAGGAGCCTGAAACATGTCCACTGTGGTTCTTGCTGACTCTACCTGGTGTGGGGAACTTTGGAGAGTCTCTAAAGCCGCCATACTCCTCCTCGTAGGAATGCGCCAACTGCTGGAAGCAGCGCTTAGCGACATCTGGGGCTGGTGGAGGACTCGCTCCTGGGTTCGCAGCGACGGCCGTGCCTTTCTTTAGAGTTTCTAGGATCCTCTCTCCGCTGGACTCCAAAGCAGGACGGTTATTCTGCCACTAAGGGGATTATAAGTCATACTTGTCATATGTAGGGAGTTGTGAAGCCCCATCTTGTAAAATTTAAGAGGACCTATTATGTTTTTGTGCTTTTTCGCTTTCCTTTAGTGTGTTATATAGTTTTTTGTGTATGTAAAAGGTCTGCAAAGTCCTCATCAAAGGGAGTTACTCTCCCCCACAGAAACACTGCTCCTGAACTTCCTGAGACGCCCTGCTTGAAGTCCCACCTTTTCTTCTGTAACCTAGTGATGTCACCAAGTAACACATTTGCATATTTGCATAACACCTAGCGGTTAGTTTGGCACGCCCTCGAACAAAGTAAGTTAGAGCGGAGCTGGAACAGAGTCCATAGAGTTTGGCTTGGTTGACCAATCACAACAGTGGGCCAGCTGACCAACCAGAGCAGACTGGGCTTTTTTTTCTGTCTGTGTGTGTGTTTGTGTGAAAAGAGGTGCTGCCAGTATGAGAAAAATAAAGCATTTTTTGAACATTAAAGCATGTAGACATGTTCTGTTCGAAACCCAAAATACAAGTATGCACCAGAAATAGAGCATAATAGGTCCTCTTTAATGAGTAAATTGGCTTTTTTCTGTTCATTTTATGCCACCCAGCAAGGCTGTTGTGTCTCACTGAATTTATGCGATCATTGGCAAAGGAGTGTCTATTAATCTTCAAATAGATTGCTGAAACAATGTTTCACCTCTCTCCCTGCTGCACATCCCAGCCGGAAGGCACAGAGGAGACTTTGCTTCTCTTCCAGGGCTGAAGTTGATGCTCATTTTGTGCGGCTAACCACCTTTCACTTTACCCAGTAGTTAAGTAGAAAGACACAGGAACTTTACTTGGCTCTTGAGGAGCTGCAGTGTTTATTTAGAGACAAACTGAAACTTCCACTGTACATTTACTAGCACTTTGACAACTTCACTGCTAATTTTTTCTCTGCTCAGACTGCCAACACCTAATCTGTTCTGAGCGCATCCACCGTCACTCTCTCTCTCGCCACGCACACACTAGCTACTCTCATACTGAGCTATTCCTAAAAGGACCCATGCTGCTCTTATAAACACCACATTTCCATCCAAACATTTTTATGTGAATTATCTAAATAGAAAAGCTGGATAGAAGCGACAAGTCCAGCATAACTTTCCCCAGAGCTGTCAAACACACTGTTGTACCTGTAGAGGAGACTATACACTATAAATCAAAAGACTCTTCATCTGCACCTCTCTGTCATCATCTTGCTTCAGAAAGCAACAAATATGGTCTCATATGAGCTGAAACAGAACAACACGCCCAACAGCAGTAAGATCTAGACAGCCAAACTCTTTTTCTATGTTTATGTCCTGACATTGGGACCTTGTGCTCAGGTAGACACTTTTTTTCTTAATGATTAACGATTATGCAAAAATGATCGCGGTCAGGCGATCATGCAATAATTGCGACAGGCCTACCCACAGATAGAAATTACATCTCATGTAATGTATTGTTTAAATGAACCACACAGAAGGTAAATAAAAGCACAAAACATCATTACCTGCTCCATGATTCTGGTGAGAACTGTTTTGATCCCAGGTCTTCTTCCATGGTCTATCGGAGGGAAGTAGGTGCCACCAATGAAAGGTCGTAGCTCAGGGGTTAACCACACACTCATGGGCCAACCTCCACCTCCACTCGTTGCCTGTAGACATTAGCAACAAAAAGTCATGACAGAGTAGGGATGTCACGATACCAGAAATGTAGTAGTCGATACCAATACCAGTGAAATTCCACAATTCTTGATACCAATTCGATACCACGGTAAAAAAATAAAAGTAAAACAATAACTCCCATGTACTTCAACATACATGCCGTTATTACCGCTTGCATACTGTTTTTTGTTAGGAAGTTAAACAAGTCATGAGTCTATTTTATATTGCTGTGAAAACATCTAGTTTCTCACTAAAAACTACATTTTACAGGATTACATTTGAACACAACATGATAACGTTAGAATTTACCTTCACCCAATACTTACTGAATAAAGCCTGAATGCATCATAATGTAAATCAATGGCACCTCCCGTGTTGAAGTTGGCAGGTCGGGAGCTAGTTAATGTTAGCTGTTAGCAGCCGGTTAGCAGCACAGTCCTGCACGGAGCTAACAGCTAACGCTAACTAGCTCTCGTCCTGCCGATTTCAACAGGGATTTGTTGTTCGTAATGTAGCATTATCCGTGGAAAAATACAGTGTGCGTCCCCTGGATGCGTTGATAATGAGTTTACTGCGTCCCAAAAACAGTTTCTATTGTCCCCGGGACGACAGGATGTTAGTCTCGAGACCTGACGGTACCTACGGTACTGTAGAAAATGAGTACCGTCACGGTTTCAGAGTTTTGGCATTAAATTGGTAGTATCGGTTCTTGTGGCATCTCTACGAGAGAGTACTATCAGCAGAGAAAAAAATATAACATTGTGTGAGAAAACCTGAATGTAACTACACACACCTGCACAAAGGTCATGTAGACCTTGTCCACATCAGGTCTCTCTTCCCGGTCTACTTTGATGCAGACAAAGTTGTCACTGAGGATTTTGCCAATTTCCTCATCTTCGAAAGACTCCCTCTCCATGACATGGCACCAATGGCACGTTGAGTAGCCCACTAATGGTCAGAGAGAAAGAGATTTACAGGAAACAAATGTGTCATTTCTAGTACGATCACATAATTTATCTTTTCTCACACTGAAACATAAATTCAGAGTGAAGTGGCCCCAAAATGGAATGCATGTTAAAGCCAGGTGTGAGAGTAGCTTCTTGCCTGATAAAAAGATCGGTTTGTCTTCCTTCTTTGCTTTGTCAAAAGCTTCTTGTCCCCACGGATACCTGAAACAAACATGACATTAGTTTATACATGACATTACATTAGCTTTAAAGAAACATGTGCCTATCTGTAGTTCAAAGGCACTCACCAGTCCACAGGGTTGTGTGCATGTTGCAGCAGGTAGGGCGACCTCTCCTCGGCTAACCTGTTGGTGTGTTTGTGAGGGGTGGATGACGTGCCTTCACCCCCTGACGCCATGCTCATAAAGACAGATGAGCTGGACAAACAAACATATTTACAGTTTTAGTCCATGTTTGCTAGAATGTAGAATGGCAAGAATGTAGAGAAATCTGCAAAAGTCAGACATCTTATAAAAGGTTTATTTTGTGTGTACTCCAGATTGTAGGAGACAACAGCAGAATATCTTAAATTATTTATCTTGGTGCTTTTAAGGTCCCATATGGTAGAAAGTGAGATTTCCATGTCTTTCTTTATTAGGAGGCGAGTCTTGGTGCTATATAAATACTGTGAAAGTATCAAAACACTCAATCGACAGAAATGCACACAGCCCGTATTCAGAAAATTGCTTTGAAAAACTGTACAGTCACCGGTAGCAGTGACGCTAAACTGCGAGTAGTTGACACACAGTGAGTCCCCGGCTGCAGTAACGCTGTGAAGATGGCGACAATGCAGATGCGGAAAACACTGACCAATCAAAGCAGACTGGGCTTTTTCGGGAGAAGGGCTTCAAGAGACGGACACTAAAATGGAGTGTTTCAGACAGAGGGTGAATACAGTTATATTCAGATGCACCGATGCACTGATACCAATACCAGTATCGGATATCGGGTCCGATACTGTGCTCATGCACTCGTACTCGCAAAACGCCTCCAATACAATAGCACCGATACCACTTTACTTTCACTCCACCTCCCCGACGGTGTGGGCGAGACGGGACGGTATCTCACCTCAGCCGGCGCGCACCGGTCCTCACTTTCATTGCACCACGGGGTTTTGCTTGCCCGCTCTGACTCGCGTATGCGTTAGACTCCTTGGTCCGTGTTTCAAGACGGGTCGGGTGGGTTGCCGACATCGCCGCAGACACCTGGCGCCTTTTTTTGTGGGCCAAGCCCCGCCCTAGTGGCACGACACGGTTGGGGCGCGCTGAGGACAGTCCGCCCCGGTTGACAGTCGCACTGGGCTCAGCGAGCCTTTTGTCCACGGTGCGACCAGGTCCGGACGGGGAGCGCTGTAAAGCTGCGGCCGCCAGCCGCCTTTGCCCCGAGCCTTTCCAAGCCGACCTAGAGCCGGTTGCGACGCACCACCTGATATGCAGGACTCCCCAGCCTGCCATGTGTCGCTCACACCCTCAAGCTGGCTGTTAACGAGGGTCTTTGGGCACAGAGCAGTACTCGTATCGGTACTCAGTATCGGCGAGTACCCAAATGTAAGTACTTGTACTTGTACTCGGTCTGAAAAAAAGTGGTATCGGTGCAATCCCTAATTCAGACACACATTATGACAAAAATAATGTGTTTTTTGAACATTAAAGCATGAAAACATGTTCTAGTAGAAACCCCAAATACAAGTATGAACCTGAAAATTAGCTTATGTCTCCTTTAATACCTCTGCCTGAATGAAACAATATCATAGCCTTGTTTTTTGTGAATGACATTGAGAGCTATACACAAGAAGATGATTGCACTGCCCTTCCCTGTGGGCTTATACATATTTCCTTAATGGGACAATGAAATGGAATGTTTTGGCCATCACTAACCAGTGTTACTAGTGTTATTAGTGCACCTGTGCTTTTCCTGCTTGTCACGCTATGACAAGTACAACTGTCATTTTACAATGCAATGTTAACCAATTCAAAGTATAGCTGCTAAGTGTTTTGACAGTGAGAAGCCTAGCTAACGGCTAACTTTACTACATTAGCTATTCTGCCATTGGTTGTTTCAACCAGCATGAAGTGTTATCATGCTGCCAGCTAGCTGACACTGAAGAAGCTTGCTCCATTCTACAGCTGCACTAGCTGTCAAGAAGTACTGTAGCCAAGGCCTATAGAAGGAGGCTGAGTCACGGGTAATATCTCCAGGGGTATAGCGCATGCGCAGTAAAATCTGGCCGGCAGTTTTAGAAATTGAGCCAACCGTAACGCAGCTTGAGTTACACTGCGCATGCGTTATACCATACACAACAATACCCGTGTCTCTGCCTTCTTCTATAGGCCTTGACTGTAGCAAGCTGTTATCCAAATGGCAATCATGTCGAATTCCATTTGAATTTTCCCCAATTTAATGCAACTTTGCTTCCAGACATGTGCTCAAGCTCTGGGAAACACGACCAAACACAGTCTCCGATAAATTACACCACGTTTTAAAATTCGGCATTAATAGCTATGACACATGGACACGTATTAATAACATTTATTACATGTAAACCAAAGGCTAGCTTCGACTTTACCGTTAGCAGAGTGCCCTCGCTCGTGGTATTATTAACGTCACCATGAAAACCACATAAGAAAAGCTGATGAAATATTACAAATAACTGCCGCTTGGTGGCTTATGTAGTTACCCCGAATTAAAATACGAAGCATTGGACGCTCGTTACATGTCTTTTCTCACAGCTGCATGTCTCCCAGCAGTAATTAATGTTGGGGGAATATTAAATTGCATGATTTTATATCGGAGTTTGGCATAATGCGTCCAACAGCAACTACCAGCAACCATATTAACCCTGGTGGGTTTACCTGAGGTGGTAGACCGGCTGAGGGTGGTGGTGGAGCCGGGACCTGTCGCTTGGTGGGTGGGGAGTTATTAGTCTGAAACACCTGATGTGACCCCCGAAGCTCTGCAGTGGACTGTCCGCTCCCAAACAAGCTGCAGTTAAAAGGCGAGCAGGCTCTACGCGGCTATTTGTGTACGCCGTCCGACGATATGCTAGTCTTAGCATCCTAATCATGTGTTGTCTAGAGTTACTAGCTAGCTTTGGCTACTTAGTTGACACAGACCAACCAAAAGTTCCAGCCGTGAGGTGAACATGTTATTGCGGTACCACGAGTGGCCAGCAGGTTAGTTACACTCAAAACAATCACAGTACGTGTTGGGTTTTTAAATAAAATAATACATCGATGTTTTTATGAAACAAGAATGTGTTGTAAAGGAAAACAAGTGGAAAGAGAATTATTTTAAAAAAATGATAAATTCATTCAATTCAAACAATTTTATTAATCCCTCTAGGGGCAATTCGTTTGGAGCAGCTTGTACATAAAAAAACATAGATAAAACATAGTGACACACAACAACAACAACAACAATAATAAGCTAAAAAAAAATATAAAACAGGACCCAAAACGATTACTGATGTAAATTAGACTAATAAATAAACAGACTGAACAAGAACAACAGATGGATCAGTCTAATAAAGGATAAAAGGATATCTGTGACGGTAAAAGGATAAAAGTCCATAAGAAATATAAAATCTAAAGAGCATTCAATAATCTGATTACAGAGGGGATAAACGATCTAGAATAGCGGTTTGTTTGACAAACCGGTCAACCATAACGACATCCTGACAGCAACAGAGAAAATTCACTGAAAAGCACATGACCAGAAGATGCTAAAATACCTTCAGCCTTACTGAGGATCTGCTGGTTACAAAAGGAATTCAAGTCTCTCTGTTTCACACCAAAACTGGGGGAAAAAAATTCGGAAACTTGTGTTTAGTGGATTATTTCTCTGTTGTTACAATGCTAGTTGGCATTGTACTTTACATTGTTGTCATCTTGGAGGAGGAAGTTAGGTCCCAGATTGTGGAGATATGGGATCGCCACTGGCGATTGGAAACAGGCTTTCCAATAATGTAAAATACAATGCCAATTAGCATTGTAACAACAGAGAAATAATCCACCAAACACAAGTTTCTGAACTTTTTTTCCCCAGTTTATATAAAAGAAAAAAGAAAAGAATGAAATGAGATGCGTTTCCACTATGCTTTCACCCATTCTGGAGAATTGAGCTTAACAACCGTTGATACAAAGTCATCACGAGTCGCCAAGTCTGAGGCCACAATGTTCATCGGTGTTCTGCCAGCTTGCTCTTTGACCCACCGAACCAGCCTCGGCAGACCTCTGTGTATTACGTTGGGAAAGTTGTCAAACAAGCGAAGGATGTACTTGAGTATCCTGGCATCCTCCGGCAGCGTCAGGTTCAGGCCACACACGTAGAAACCTGCAGGTCATTGGGAGCAAATGAGAGCTCAGCAATCACTTCATGGAACAGAATATCAATTTTAAAAAATGTCACTTCACACAGTAGGAGGCATTATCAGCCCTAATCACCAAAGTAGCCAGAAACCGAAGCCAACACTAACAACATATTGAGCCACAAAACCAGAGAAAACTCACAATAAGTCGGCCTGTGCGTTTCCAAAACCTGACGGAGTGCTGATCCAATTTTTCTGGTGTCCATACTATTGCCATAGATATAAGGTATTTTACTCCATATCTCAATGTGCAGATCTGCCAGTGCCGGATACTCGTATGAAACTATGACGTTTCTGCCTTTGTCCCAGCATCTCCTCAAGGTAGGGTGCTCCTGTTGGGATACATTGAAAGATTTTATTTTGGAGGAGGTATAAGCTTTTAACGCTATAATACTTTACAGTAGGTAGGCCTACTTTAAAGGGATAGTTTGGATTTCTTGAAGTGGGGTTGTATGAGGTACTTATCCATAGTTAGTGTATTACCTACAGTGGATGACGGTCGGCGCGCCCCCAGTTTAGAGAAACAGACAGGAGTACCGCACGGAAGCAAAGCAATGTACTGCTGTGGACGGCGCCAGCAGCAAAATGGATTTTAGCCACCTAAAAAAATCTATATAAATTAAGTGTACGCTATATCTAGAATATTTTCACCACGTTACTTTGCCATTATACAACCCTTTCTGATGGGGAACTGAAGGCATTTTGTCCATGTAAGTCACCACACTCCATTGGCAAAAACAGTAATTTTACCTTGCAGAACACGGGAACTGCTGGTCTACCGCTGCCTCGATCGGTTAGTCAGTTGGTGTTATTGTGTGACATTGATGAATCCAAACTAACCCTTTCAAACACTAAAGTCACACAATAACACAAACTGACTAACTGATCGAGGCAGCGGTAGACCATCAGCTCCCGTCTTATGTGAGGTCAAATGACAAAGGATTCAAAGGAGTCTGGTGGCTTTAAAGAGAGTATAACGGCTTCAGTTCCCCATTGGAAATGGCTGTCTGACGGCAAGGTAAAGTGTGAAAATATAGTGTACACTTATACTGGTATAGATCTTTTTTAGGTGAGCCTTTCTTTTAGGTGGCTAAAATACGTTTTGCTTTGCTTCTGTACGGGTACTCCTGTCTGTTTCTCCAAACTGGGGACGTGCCAACTGTCATTTACTGTAGGTAATATACTGACTATGTAACTCATACAACTCCACTTCAAAAAATCCAAACTATCCCTTTAATGATGAGACATGTTTGACTAACTGATCTTTACCGTTTTATAGAAGAGTTTGGCTCCAAACAAGGTCATGATGAAGCTGATAAGATGGCTGTGGAGCTGCTCTTCAGTCTCTTTGTCAAACCCTTTGAAGTGGGATAAAGCCAGGATGAGGATCTCTTTGGGGTGCCTCTCTGCCCAGTCATTTATGACCTTGAGAGCGGTCTTTCATGGAGGGGCAGAATGATACAGTTATTAATACAGTTGGCAAACCAAATAAAGATATATTCTCTATTGTGCACTGTTTTCTTTGATATACAAGCACAGTTTAATTTGGTCTTATTTGAAAGTAAAAACTTTTTTCACTTTGGTGGATCATTTTGGATTTTTTTCCTGTATCACAAAACACAAAGTAACATACCAAAGTATACATGAAACAGAATCCAGGAAGTCTTGCTGGACAATTTATCCAGCTAGACTTCCTGGATTCTGTTTCATGTACTTTTACCTGCCTTACTAAAGAGCACCAGAACCAAGCAGCACTTCCATCCTCTGTTTTTAACATATTAAAGTACTTTTATTACCCCACAGCACTGGTCACAAGTCCACTTTTGACTAAACTTGAGAGGGATGATGAAATCTTTTTACTGACTGATGTAACATTACAATGTTCAGGGTCGTAGCCAGGATTTTAAACAGGCTGAGGACATGAGTTCCCCCTTCAGACACCAACACTAAAGTCTCTCTAAAGTTATTTAAAAGTATTTTTTTCAGGCACATGCTTTATTTATTCGGCTACAATTATATCTTCTGTCATTTAGTTATTTAATTTATATAATCATTGGTATAAAAGTCAAGAGTCTAAAAATACTGGAAGCCTATAAAATAAAATAAAAATCCTGACATCACTGGTGACTAATAGTCCTCAAATGTTGATTTCCTCCTAAATACTATTTATCGATGTATACATAATGACAAGAGGATGTGTTGGTTATGCATGAGGTTTCCATCTTTACCTCCACATCAGTCCGTGTGTACAGCCCATGATAAAAGTAAAGCCTAGTGGGGTCGGTGTCGCGCGGCTTGCGAGCGATCCTCAGGTCAATGTAGCGAACTCCTGCATCCAGCTGCTTGATGATGCTCTCCTCCTGCATCATATCATAACAGTCACACAAACACTCCATCTCTCATATCCACAAATACAGTCAGGTTTTAAACACCATTTACCTGAGTGATCGCCCAGTTGCGCACAATTATACGCACAAGATAAATCTTGCTCAAAAATTTCATTCTCTCGGGTTCTATTATAGCCGATTTGATGTCCAAGTCATAGCTCATTGAGTTGTGGCTACCTAGGAGATATCAAACATGCGCACGCACAAACACACACACACACACACACACACACACACACACACACACACACACACACACACACACACACACACACACACAAAGGGGTCAGCAATATCACTGTTTTATTAAAAATGAATTGTTGCTGTCCAAGGAAACCATATATCTCGATATATTTTTTTCCCTTTTTAGAATACATACTGTGTATATATATATATATATATATATATATATATATATACATACATATATTCAGATTTGTCAATGGGTTTTTAAATGCTAAAAAGGAATATATATATATATATATATGTATATGTATTTTTTTGGGCAGATATTATATATACGTATATATATATATATGATATGCCTTTTTGTTATAGCTCATTAAAATATGTTATGGAAATTTTCTACATGATAGTAGCATAAGTTAATGCTGGGAAAAGAGCTGTGTATTAGTTGAATGCAGTAACAATGTAAGCAGCTTCATACCTGGTATGGCCAGATTATAGAGATAAATGTCGTGGAGTTCAGGTGGTAGTTGCGACATCCAGTCACTGTAGCTTGTGACTTCTCTTTTGCCTATTTTCATCTTAAATTCTGCATAGAACAACTCAAAGTCAACCCTCAATACAGTAGTTTGTAGCTTATAATATAATATAATAATACAAATAATATAATATAATAATACAACTTACTCTGCCAAGGTGATTCCCAGCCTTCCTTGCGTCCTTTATTACCTGAAATTTGAAAGAGCAGAAGTATACAAAGAACAAATATTTTCATGAATTACTGCTCATTGGGAGGCTGCAGCATTCACGTTACTACGTTAACAGCACAGAGGTAAGAAAGAAAATCGTGTGTCTGCTGTTGTCGTACAGGTTTTTGTACCATTGTATGAGGAAATCTAAAAATAGAAAGGATTCTGAGGCTGTAATGGAGTTCTTGTGCAGCTTCCTCATACCATGACTGGGCACTTAAAGATCTCTGTTTTGTTGTCTTTGGTGGCCTCTATGGTGATAAATGGTAACTGCAGGTGTGATTTTTGGATCTCAATTCCCAGAGATGTCCCCACAGACTGTGGAGGACCACAAGTGTAACGGAAATAGTAATAAAGCATTTAATTAGTTAATAACTAATTGTACAATAACAATGAGCATGAATACATTTGTTTACAAATTACTTTATTAAAGTGGCAGTAGGCAACAATTTTTTGGCATAATTTGGCAAAAATTCCATAATAACCTTTCAGCATATTGTAATTCAAGTGATCTGAGTGAAGACTACACCTCTGCTCCTCCTCATGGCTCTGTTTACAGGCTTTAGAAAATCTCGCCCGTGACGGCAGATTTTGACCAATCACAGGGCATTTCAGAGAGAGCGTTCCTATTGGCTGTTCTACAAAAGGAGATGCGCGTTCACGTCTGGTCTCTGCAGATAGTGAAAGCCTCGGTCAATGGCGGCACAACCTAATGAAAAGCTTGCTATTCCAGCATTGGCAGCAACTGCCAACACCTCAAAGCAACCCAAAAAAAGAAAGACAGACTTTTCAAAAAGACAGTCCAAAAGAGATTCCGACAATAAGCGGAATAAAACGCGTGTCAATATCGGCGAAGCGTTTCAGCGGTGGAGAGATCTCCGGGACAGCATCGGCCTCACGTTAGACTCCGAGCTCGCCGTTTTTCTCCTGAACAGGTAAGCTACTAACTTTGTTTTCCTGTAATATCTAAATGTTTTGTACTGATTTGTTTGTAGGTAGCTTTACCATGAAAGCAGGCGATGAATAGCCAGGTTGAATGTACGTTAGCCTTCTGCTAACCGTAGCCCGAGGCTTGCTGCGGCTAATTCAACCTTTATGGTTTCTTTGGGCATTTAGCACCTTCAACATGAACACAAATATTATACTCTACCGCAGTTACGCAAGCTTTATCCAAAACTTTGTGTTCCTTCCTTTAATAATCACATAATTGACATTATCTTGAGGTCAACGATTAGTTTTCCATATACTTATCTGTACTTATCACTTGTTTGTGTGCATTGCCTTATCTTTGTGTAATGGTAAAATGTCAGTCCACCTGTATAAAAGAGGATGCAAGCCTGTCTGTCGCCACTCTTGGACTCTACAGGTGAGATCATAGACCTGCCATATCATTATATTTCACTTTGAATGGTTCTGTAATGTGATATCAACTTAATTCTGCTCAACTGAAATTCATTTTCTCACACAGTTGATAACCGAGCCGAGACCATGAAGTGGGCCTTTGTTGTGTGTGCCATGGTGGCACTGTCCGAGTGCCTCATCCAGTAAGTCAGCCTGACCACTTAAACATGTTCCTGTACCTGCATGTTCAATTTTTTTTACATTTTTCCTACTGCCTACGTAGACTTCATCAGCTCTTCTGAAGTAACTGCAGACATATGACATTTAAATGAACAGGTGTCAGACCTCTCAGTATGTACTGTGCTCAAGAGTATATCTGAAATTAAAGGGTGGGTCCATTATTTTATTTTTTTAGGTTTTTATATCATTCTGTAGCTTGCCAGTGGTGTTCCTTATGTATTCAAATCTCAATATTGAAATTTTGTTTAAAGTACGTTTGTTTTAGTGTCAAAATGCTATTTTCCCAAGCCCTTATAAAAACTTTTCCCCATGTGACCTGACGTAGGTTTCTGAAGCTAAGTAATGTACCGCTGTGGACGCCACGTTAGTTCAGATCCGAAAGTCACACAATAACACAAACAAACTAACCGATCAGTGCATCTGTAGACCAGCAACTCCCGTGTTATGTTAGGCAAAATGACTGATTTTGTCAGTGGAGTCTGGTTTGGTAGCTTTGAAGGCAGCAATATAACGGCTTCAGTTCCCTGTCAGAAAAGGCTGTCTGACGGCGAGATAATGTGGTGAAAATATTCAAAATATAGCGTACACTTAAACTGATTTAGATTTTTTTTAAGTGGCTAATATAAGTTTTTCCAGTCATAGCTTTGCCTCGCCATCAGACAGCCTTTTCCAACGGCGAACTGAAGCTGTTATATCACTCTCTTCAAAGCCACCACATTACATTCACAAAAACAGTCATTTTACCTCGCAGAACACGGGAGTGTACATACAACACCGATTCAAAAAATCCAAACTAACCCTTTCAGTTATGTCTAAACTTAGCACAGCTAACTCAGCTAGTGCTAGAGTTTTACATTATTCACAGCCTTATTGATTAGCTTCAATTAGCTTACTTTGGCAACCTACATTACTGCTTTTTGCAACGACTGAGTGGGCATTTCCATTTGACAAAAAACAGAACAGAATGCAGATGAACCCCCTTTAAGTAAAGACAGCTGGGTCAGGAGAATGTCATGTTTCCTCATTTACGAGTTCCAAGAGGTTCACGAGGAAGGACGCATGAGCAAAAAAACTGCAGGTCAAGTAAAAGGCTAGAAATGTACCTGAAAGAAATAAATAAGTTGCTCCCTTTGATCACATCTAGGGTTCCTCTGGAGAAGGGTAAGACAGCCAGGGAGACCCTGGAGGAGCTGGGTCTGTGGGAGGAGTACAGACTCAAGTACCCATACAACCCCATGGCCAAGTTTGACGAGAGCTTCGCCGTGGG